>CAUPSG010000127.1:0-130109 GCA_963513935.1 Aphrophora alni
GTGATTTTGGAACATTGGGCGCCCAAGTTTTATTTTCATTTTTATGGATCAATAAGTCTGGAACCTACCCTCGGAGTAATCCGATTGGGTGTGTAGAAAAACCGTCAAAGGTGAACCGTAAGGTATAGACTGGAATTACATAATGCGCGTCAGGTGAAGTTGCAACTACTACTGCTGATAAGGACATTGACTCAGCTCCATTCCGCTGTCAACGTTTTGTTACACAGGTTGTCTGAACCTCGTAACTTTCTTGAGATATTTACAGGTCACGCCCTTCGCTCGTGTAAGTATCTTGCTCCTAGCGTCCTTCGCGTTACGTTTTACTCGCTCATATCGGTCTCTCGGCCCTGTCTGATCCCGTAACTTAAGTAGGTCAGGATACCAAATTACATTTTTGACAATAACTTCGCCATTTGTCATCGTAGAGAGGTGGGGTTGGTATCATTAGATGCAAAATTGAAATCTGCAACATTATATCCAATTCAATAGTTAAAATGCTGTACAACACGCGAGATATGAAAAAAAAAAAAAAAACTGTTTATATTGCCGCCATTTTGAAATTTTTTTTTCTAAATATCAATAGGGTTCACACTATACCAAATTTCATGTTCGGGGGGGGGGGGAGGCATGTTGAAAATTACTTTTTTCAGTTTCCTAAAGTCATGAAATGAGAAATTCATTCGACAAACAGAGGCGGAATTTACAGTGACCAAATCTATCCTGTACTTAGTATGCTGGGCAAGTATAAAATTATTATCAATTACCAAAACAATCCCCCCACAGACTATAATTACAATCCCACTAATATAAGATAGAATAAAACTCGAACACAAGATCCCACAAAAATTAATAATCAAACGCGTTTCAACGACAAAGTGGCCATCCTCAGTGATACACGAGCTACAATAACTAAACTACAACTACTCAATTGCAACGCGTTTGATTAACGTAATTTTCTTGTTTTATTCTATCAAACTCAATATTTATTTATCACTAATATAAAACAGACCGAGCCTGAACATTACAGACGTCAATTCAATTGGTTTTACTATTGGAAATCCATATAGCGTGAGGGACAGATAGACAGGTAATTACGTTTATTATAATTTCTTTGAAAGGTTCGTCTTCAGGGTGTGGTTCAACCTGCTAACCCCCCCCCCCCCACTCGCCCCCGCCACTCCAATCTCCATTATAGATTTATCTACATTTAGAAATTATCAAAAATATTCGATTGCTAAAATTACAAACAATCCAACAGACAGTATTTATTGTTTATACAGGGTGACTAGCAAGTAACATAACTTCTGTGTCACTCTGTATATTATTTATAATTTTCCTTAAATCGACTGATGGCGTCCGACATCACCGTTGTCTGAACTAAGCATGGTAGTAACCATCAAAATAAAGATAGAAACGGTTACGTCCGCCATTTCTAGTTATCTGGTTCAATGGCTAAGCTAGGTTAGCTTAGGTCAGAGGTTAGGTTTGGTTAGGTCAGGTTAGGTTAGGTTAGGTTGGGTGAGGTTAGGTTAGGTCAGGTCAGGTTAGGTTAGGTTGGGTGAGGTTAGGTTAGGTTAGGTTAGGTTGGGTGAAGTTAGGTTAGGTCAGGTCAGGTTAGGTCAGGTCAGGTCAGGTTAGGCTAGGTTAGGTTAGGTTAGCTTAGGTCAGAGGTTAGGTTTGGTTAGGTCAGGTTAGGTTAGGTTGGGTGAGGTTAGGTTAGGTCAGGTCAGTTTAGGTTAGGTTGGGTGAAGTTAGGTTAGATCAGGTCAGGTTAGGTCAGGTCAGGTTAGGTCAGGTTAGGTCAGGTTAGGCTAGGCTAGGTTAGGTTTGGTTAGGTCAGGTAAAGTTAGGTTAGGTTAGGTTAGGTCAGGTAAGGTTAGGTTAGGTTAGGCTAGGCTAGGTTAGGTTACGTTAGGTTTGGTCAGGTTAGGTTAGGTTAGGTAAGGTCAGGGCAGGTTAGGTTAGATTAGGTTAGGTTTGGTTAGGTTAGGTTAGGTTAGGTCAGAGCAGGTCAGGTTAGGTGAGGTTAGGTTAGATGATACAGATTCCACTTTCGACTTAGAGAAATATTTCTTATACAATTGATTTATACAAATTCTCTGAAACAATCTGATGTTCTAATATAAAAGTTGCACAATCTTTAATCCAATTTGTACACATATAATGTGTCGACGAAGAAAATATAGCTTATTTGTTCCAAAACAATAAAGTAACGAGACTGCTCTGGGAAACAAAAACCACTGACGTTTCTAGTCATCTGTAGTGTAATCTCCTTCTGCTTGCACACACTTGTACTTCTGCCACTTTCTGGAGCTCTTCTTTTGAAATGTCCTCCAAGACCCTCGTTACAGCTTTTTGGACATCTTCTGTTTTTTAAAAAGTAGTGTCCCTTGACCGCCATTTTACTCTTGGGAATAGAAGAAAGACACAGCGATATCCGGTGAACAAGGTGGCTGTGGTAGAACGTTTTGAGGTTAAAATCGCAGTACAGACAGTATAGTTGGAATCAAAATCCTCGGAGCATTCCGAGTATTAAAATACTCGGTTTCGTATTAAAATATTCGGACGAAATCCTCGTAACTAGGAACAAGGAGGAGGTAATGTGCGAGTATGAATTCGAAATAAAATCCTCGGACAACGATATTCACCCGAGTATCAACATCGCTAGTACAGAAAGTGCAGTCTGGGATGACGCATTATCGTTATGAATAATCCAATTATGAGCAATGTTTGGACGGCTGGGTAAGTACCATGATGGCGTAAATCAATTCTTTATACAAGGCTGCGTTGACAGAAAGATTTTCCCTTTGTAACAAGGGAGGTAGTGTTCCAGAAAGCTAGGGTTATATTATAATCAGCAAAACCAAATTTTTTTTTTAAAAAAAAGGGTTTTTAATTACCATAACAAACACGGGGTTGAACCGCCTAAAGGCAGGTTAGTTCAACAACTCTAGTAGCTTCACCTCGTTAAGGTCTTTGTAAATATTTTCCCTTGGTTTTAGTCAAGATCTCGGCTGCGAGCCCAGAGGGATTGTTCTAACAAAGAGCGGAAGCAAAGTTCACCCCTCTTTACTCTCTGAGATTGTTCGTCAAATTAATACGTTGGAGCTACTGCAAATTTAAAGCGTCAAATCATGCCCCCCCCTTCCAACTTGGC
Organism: Aphrophora alni; assembly: GCA_963513935.1. NCBI lineage: Eukaryota > Metazoa > Arthropoda > Insecta > Hemiptera > Aphrophoridae > Aphrophora > Aphrophora alni. The sequence continues at coordinate 3,158 of CAUPSG010000127.1, forward strand.
CCGGCGTGACCTAAATATTTGAGTTCGTAGGTAAAACTAAGGATCCTTATAATTTCACACGCGTGTCTGTCTGTCTCTACAATTTAAACAGCCGCTTAAAAGACTTCGGCGGTATAAACATAACCGTCCCTACGGACCTTAAGTCGTGTCGTTTTGGCAGACGCTTGTCCCTTCTATTTATTTTTCAATTATTACTAAATCGTAACATTATTTATTTACAATTTCGCAGACAGTTTTGGTTGATTGATCTTCATATTTCACTAAATTTTCAACAATATCGGAAGAGCCGATTGTTGGATATTTAACCGATACTCTAGAACAGGAATTTTTTGAGATGTGGCGACCAATTCTTCCCTAGAGGCTACGAGTGACCCGAATTTATCCAAAATTGTTACGATGGATTATCAGAAAATCTTCTTTTTTCCCTTACGAAAGCTTTTTCTACCCCCAAATTTTGAGTTCGAATTAGTCATAACGTAACCTAACATAACATAACATAACCTATCATAACATAACATAACATAACATAACATAACATAACATAACATAACCTAACCTAACCAAACATAATCTAACATAACCTAATCTAACCTAACCAAACCTAACCTAACCTAACATAACCTAACCTAACGTATCATGATTCTCGACATGCCGTCGTAAGTTGTCACTAAAATTAGAAATATAAACAAACATCGTACTATATACATTTGACAACGCAACTCTATTCATTGTTTATATATTATTTACCCAATATATACAAAGTTTAGTATTCGCAAAAAAATTCAACCAACGTTTTTTGATTGATCTTTACGTTTCATGCCTATAGGAAACTGACATTTGTATTATTTGTTCCACATTCACCTGACAGTATGAGTCTTATGGGAGATTCACTAACTACTATATTCTATTCCAAAGTATTCGGGCGTCTTGCGGGTTGCGTCCACTGCCCCGCTCTCAGGCTGAAGATCCACTGGCCTTACAAATTATAAACAATTTAACTTTTGAACCTATGATATTTTGATTGCAATGATTTATAGATTTTTTTCCATAAATAATTGAAAATTTTAGAAATACCGACTGTCCCCACCTAATTTTTAAAATGTGATAAATACGCATTTCTCTTGCATAATTTCAACTGTAAACGTGTTTTTATATAAAAAAAAAAATAATAAAAATAAATAAAAAAAATAAAAATAAATAAATAAATTAAAAAAATTTAAAAAAAAAAACGGGTGGACATTTTCCGAAAGAGTACCGAAACCAACTTTAGGAGAATCTGTTTGTCTCACATTATATGATGAGCTTGGGTAAGTACCATGATGGCTTGTTTAATGATTGTGTTAACTTCTAGTAAAAAAAATTAAAAAATTCTCAAATGTATTACATAACAATAAAAATGATAAAGACATTACTGTATATCTGGCGTAGAAATTGCCCCCTAGGAGGTATTGTCATTGCTACCCCCTCAGAAGGGAGATAAGGGTCGTTGACAGAAGGGTGGAAATGTCGCAGAGCCTGCAGCTCATATCCACTTGTACAACTCTTAACAGATAATGCAATGGTGGGAAGTGAAAAACAGACCGCTTTTACTGACTTTACATCAGCATATTAAACCAGAAAGTCCTTACGTTATAAGAAGGAATACACGACGTTTCATAGTTTACACATCAACTGCTGTTATCAAGTGATAAACCTAGAGCATAAAAAAAGAAAATTAACAATATAGTCTAGAATCTAAAACTATATAACTAAGAGAAAGATATTTTACACTTTTTGAATGCTTTAGGTTTATCACGTGAAAACGGGAGTTGATTTATACTCTTGAAACGCCGTATATTAGTTTCCATTTCCCCCTAGAAGTGTCCTGTAGAATTTCCTAGAATGGCAGCTTATTTTTGTGTGTTTTACAATCTTTTTTTGTTTAGACTCGCGGAAAATAGTTTTTTTTTATCCAAAACCCAACATGTAATATACAATTTTCTAGAGAAAGGTGCTTAGAATTGATCTATGTAATAAACAAAATGTTAGATGTACACATTTTGGAGTTAGGTTAGAAAACGCATATGTACATTACATATAACAAAATTTGTCTAATTTATTTCAATATATACAAAGGTTTTCTAATGCGAATAAAAGTATGTGTAAAAAAATATACCAATTTAGAAAATGTTTTTAAAAAAGTACAAAATAGCTAAAAAGTTACGCTTATTTTAAAAATTCTTAAAAAATAGTTATTTGATTCGAATCACAATTTTTAGAGAAAGGTGCATGGAATACATCTATGTAATAAACAAATGTTGGATGTAAACACTTTGGAGTTAAAAATAAAAAATGTGCAGTAAGCTAAGCCAAAAAGTCACTAAAACCAAAACACAAATTTACGTATAAATTTTTTTTTTCTAATATAATATTTAAATATACAAAAAAGTTTTGTGAATAAAAATGTGTGTACAAAAAATATATATCAATTTAGAAATATTTTATGGAAAAAAATACAAAATACTGTAGCTAAAAAATTAGGCCAATTTGAAAAATTCACCAAACATAGTTATTTTATCGAAAACCCAACTTGTAATATACCATTTTTTTAGAGATAGTTGCGTAGAATTCATCTATGGAAAAAAAAATGTTAGAGGGCAAAATTTTGGAGTTAGTATGGCAGGAATCGAAAAATGTACAGTAACCAAAGCCAGAAAAAAACAAAAATGCACACCATAAAACAAAAGAGTTCAAAATGTGTTCAGATATAAAAAAGTTTTGTAATGTAGTTATGAATAAAAGTGTGTAAAAATAAAAAAAAAATTTTTTTTAATAAAATAATAATCAGTATAGAAAATTTGTACGACAAAAGTACAAAATAGTTCAAATTTAGACCTATTTTGAAAAATTCACAGAAAATTTTAACAAAAATCCTACTTATAATATATTAAGTTTTAGAGAAAGGTGATTGGAATTCATCTGTGTAATTTTAAAAAATTTTAGAAGCAAAAAAAAAAAAAAAAATGTACCGTAATGGTCCGACAGAGTCTGTACACATTAAACTATAAGAATGACGATATATTGTAATGAGGAAGGAAAACTGTATAAAATAATGTCAAAGATAGCTCAGAGCAATATAGTGACTGGCATTTTGTAATTTGCTTCGACAAATGCTGACGTGTTGTGCATCATCAGCGAGACACACTAACTTTAGCCATTATTTTATGTTTAGTAACTATTAAATTAATATGAAAGTAGGGAACATTAGTTGTACAACTGTATATAAATTTTAATACACCTATATCAGTTACAAATGTAAAAACAAATATCAATTTGTCAACATATAGGTAATAGGTAATAATAGCCAATAGGTAATACACAACCTGTTAATCAAACATTATAAAACCAGATGAATGAAAAATATCCGCCAACCTTGACTGTTACAGTAATGAAAAATATCCGCCAACCTTGACTGTTACAGTTATGAAAAAATACGCCGACCTTGACTGTTACAGTAATGAAAAAATACGCCGACCTTGACTGTTACAGTTATGAAAAATATACACCGACCTTGGCTGTTACAGTTATGAAAAATACGCCAACCTTGGGTTTTACAGTTATGAAAAAATACGCCGACCTTGGCTGTTACAGTTATGAAAATGTAAACCGGCCTTGGCTGTTACAGTTATGAAAATAAAAATACGCCGACCTTGACTGCTACGGTTATGGAAAATACGCCGACCTTGGCTGTTACAGTTATGAAAATAAAAATACGCCGACCTTGGCTGTTACAGTTATGAAAATAAAAATACGCCGACCTTGGCTGTTACAGTAATGAAAAAATATACACCGACCTTGGCTGTTACAGTTATGAAAAAATACGCCAATCTTGGCTGTTACAGTTATGAAAATGCGCCGGCCTTGGCTGTTACAGTTATGAAAATAAAAATTCACCGACCTTGGCTGTTACAGTTATGAAAAATGCGCCGGCCTTGGCTGTTACAGTTATGAAAATAAAAATTCACCGACCTTGGCTGTTAGTTATGGAAAATACGCCGGCCTTGGCTGTTACAGTTATGGAAAATACGCCGACCTTGGCTGTTTCAGTTATGAAAAAATACGCCGACCTTGGCTGTTACAGTTATGAAAATATAAACCGGCCTTGGCTGTTACAGTTTCGAAAAAAATACGCTGACCTTGGCTGTTACAGTTATGAAAAATACGCCAATCTTGGCTGTTACAGTTATGAAAAATGCGCCGGCCTTGGCTGTTACAGTAATGAAAAATATGCACCGACCTTGGCTGTTACAGTTATGAAAAATACGCCAATCTTGGCTGTTACAGTTATGAAAAATGCGCCGGCCTTAGCTGTTACAGTTATGAAAATAAAAATTCACCGACCTAGGCTGTTAGTTATGGAAAATACGCCGGCCTTGGCTGTTACAGTTATGGAAAAACCGCCGACCTTGGCTGTTTCAGTTATGAAAAAATACGCCGACCTTGGCTGTTACAGTTATGAAAATATAAACCGGCCTTGGCTGTTACAGTTTTGAAAAAAAAAATACGCTGACCTTGGCTGTTACAGTTATGAAAAATATACGCCGACCTTGGCTGTTACAGTTATGAAAATATAAACCGGCCTTGGCTGTTACAGTTTTGAAAAAAAAATACGCTGACCTTGGCTGTTACAGTTATGAAAAAAATACGCCGACCTTGACTGTTACAGTTATGAAAAATAACAGAAATGTTACAGATTTATATTTAATGCAATAACTCAGTTTATTTTTAAGATATGAATATGAAACAAAGCATAAAACGTTCTTACAAACTACTACTATAAACTTGCAAAGTTTCATTGAAATCGGTCCAGTAGATGCTGTGATTACCGGGAACAAAGTTCCACCTTCACGGCTGACATTTTCTTACGAGAAAAATACACAGAAAAACATTTTTACTGTCGTAACTAATTGAGATAAGTAAAAACCTTGTCAACGTTACCTTCTTCTGAGAGGAAACTATAATGTCACCGATTCCCATTAAAACCGCTTCAATTGTTTTTAAGTGTGTGTGTGCGCGCGCGTGTGTGTGTGTGTGTGTGTGTGTGTGTGTGTGTGTGTGTGTGTGTGTGTGTGTGTGTGTGTGTGTGTGTGGTGTGTGTGTGTGTGTGTGTGTGTGTGTGTGTGTGTGTGTGTGTGTGTGTGTGCGCGCGTGTGTGTGTGTGTGTGCGCGCGCGTGTGTGTGTGTGTGTGTGTGTGTGTGTGTGTGTGTGTGTGTGTGTGTGTGTGTGTGTGTGTGTGTGGTGTGTGTGTGTGTGTGTGTGTGTGTGTGTGTGTGTGTGTGTGTGTGTGTGTGTGTGTGTGTGTGGTGTGTGTGTGTGTGTGTGTGTGTGTGTGTGTGTGTGTGTGTGTGTGTGCGCGCGTGTGTGTTGTGACAGGACAAACAAAGACCCCTCCCTTTATAAATTTATTAGGATTAAAAGGGGAAGAAAGCTCCCAAGATATGGTCAAAACATGCCGACATACGAAAATTTTATTAAAATCTGTTCACACGTTTAGACTGTTATTTATTATTTTTTTCCTGAAAACCTTTCTGTCATCATCGCAGCGCTACACTACGAAATTCCAGGTACCTTCATATCTGAACTACAGTTCACTCGATATAGGAAGTGTGTTTACACCTTTACTGATTATAAACTATCAACAAGTAATTGTTATTGATTGGTTGTGTAATAGAAACCGGTTGCAAGCGGTCTAACAGCTGCCAGTGATTGAATCAGTAGGCTTATCAGTGCAAGTTTTACAAAATCCTTAGGACGAAATTTTTATTTGGCATTATAGAGTATTGAGTAACTAATATGAGCGATCCCGAGGCACCCAACCTGGATCTACATTTTTCAAGTAGATATTGACGAATAGAAACCAATGGCCGCCATCGTGGTACTTACCCAGCCCCATCAGACAACACAATACAAGCAGATCCTGGTTTCTTGAGCCTTGTAGGAAATATGTCCAATTGTATTGTAAGATCAAGGTGTCTTATCCAGTAGGGTGTTCGTGTAAAACAGTTGGTACACGGGTTTTACGTACCTCGTAATTGAGTATCACAACTTTCTAGAAGTCAGTCTAAAGTCTCCACACTTTTGCGTCTTTTATGTTACCACACCTGCCGGGTCTCGTAACTACATCATATTTTCTTGGGAGGTCAAGGTTCGAAATTACATTTTTGACAATAACTTCGCTATTTGTCATCGTAGAGCGGTGGGGTTGGTACCATTGTGTGCAGAATTTAAATCTGCAAATTTTTATCTAATTTAGTGTGCTACAAGTTGAATAACACACGAGATATAAACAAAAAACTATTTTAAATGGCCGCCATTTTGTTATTTTACAAACTAATTTTTCTGAATTTCAATAGGATTCTATATGAGCACACTACAGTCCTCTACACCAAATTTCATGTTCATATCTTTATTTATGTGCCCGCTATCGTGCTTACGTACAGACGACAACGACGACGGACGGCTTGTCGAAAATCAACTTTTCCTTTTGAAACGTGATTCGTCAAAAACAAAATGGAAGTCGAATTTGTTTACGAAAACTAAACTGTTTAAATTAAAATTTCACTTTTGTGACGCGAAAAAAAAAGCATATTTATATTTTGTGTACCGATATTATTCTACCACCCTGTACAGTCATTTCCTTGTGCAAATGTATCTAAAGTTGGCAATGGTTGCTAGGCAACGGTTCACGTGGGTTGTCAGTAAAACCAATTACCCAAGCTTACAATTGGAAATATCAACATTATTTGATTTTAGATTCTTTCTGGCTTCTTCGATAATTAGTTTTGAAGCAGCTCAATCAAGCGTTGCACTATCTCGCATCCCCAAACAGAATTCGAAAGATTTATGTAAATAATACAAATGTCCGCCATCTACAAAATAATAACTCTTCGGATGAGAATAAGAGTATCTACGGGTAAGAGAAAGAGAGCGATCTAACCCAATACTACGTTAAAAAGGGTGTAGTTCCCTCGGTATTGCCAATATAGTTTGTAAGATGTAGCGTGACCGCTGTCATTAAGATGCGCAGTCGTCTCTACGCAGGTTGGTGTAGTGGGGGAAACACTCAGCTCAGTCTTGCAGTGAGTTTTGTACTGTGCGTTTCAAAAACATTGGTTTGTTGGAGAAGGTGAAACCGTCAGGAAGTAAGATGGCATCCATGTTTTTAATTATTAATCATTCCAAACTTAGTTACTGCCGATATGTATCAAATACCGTTTTTACGATGTCCTTGATTTATCAGAAAATTGTGATTAAATAATTTGAAATTTATATAAAGATTTTTTCTGATGAGAAACTTAGTCTAATTGTTTGAAAATATAATCCAAAATATCGAATTTTAATAATACTCGAACCTTTATTTATTACACTGTATGATCGGGCTGGGTAAGAACCACGATGGCGCCCATCAGATTGTTTGTACGTGGGGGGGGGGGGGTACAGTAAAAACACGGCAATGCAGTGCCATTATGATAATATAAAGCATCAGACCTCTCTACAATAGTAGAGCACTACTGGCAAATGAATGATTAGACATTGTACAAGTTTCAAGGGATGAAAACACCCTTCCACCCTATTGTTTTAACTTCACCCCGTTTCAGAAAACATAGATGTGTAGAGAGTTGAATAACTCATTTGCGTCGTTTATAAAAGCTTGCCAGAGAATTTCCACCTCGGTTTCATATCTAACTAACAACAACAGCTGACATATTCTAGGCCTTGTATTACCAACAGGAATGGAAAATTGTTGTATTTTGTAATCTAAATTGTCTCTTGTTACAGGAGGATATGGAACACTTGATACTGTCTGACGATGACAAGAATGAACGCAACGTATTGATGGGTCCATTTGTCTGTGCGCGCGGCTTGCTATGGCGCGGCGGGGAAGAGGGGAGTGGTTATCGCTCATTTCCAAAAACATGTGGTCCCGCGCGGCGCACTGGACGTAGATTATTCACCTGTTTTCAATGTAGATTCGAGTTGTTTGTAAACATCGTTTCTATATGCACTACAAATCTTGTAAACTGTAATTATGTGTAGCGAAAGGTAGACAAACATAGTTGGGTGAGCGAGCCCTACTTTTACAGAACGGCTAGTAGCGTCAGAGCCGCGCGCACAAACAAGTGGTCCCATCAGTATGAGAGGGTGAAGAGGGAACTGCGCATGCGCATTTAGACTACTAGACTAGTAAAGTCCCTTTAACCTAGTGATGGACAAATGTGCTAATTATGGTTAGCAGCTAAAGCTGCTAATGCTAATATTGATTAGCAGCTAAATTTAGCAACTGCTAACTGTCGTATGCAACGATAAAAATAAGCTTTAACCATTACCGTACTAAACGGTTAGAAAATATCAGGTTGGGATTTACCACAGCTGTGAGTGGTTAAACGTAAGCGTAGGCTATGTATGATTTCAGTGTAGATAGTTATTACAAGTTATTTTAAGTGTTTCAGTGTTAAGAAAAGCATTCAAATTAGCAGTTGTAACTCATTTCGGAGTATTTATCGTGTCAAACCGTTGAGTCAATGTTAATAATTAGAGTAGTAGTGAGATGTTCAGTATCAACTAAAAATATTTGCTTATCCTCTGCATTCCTTGAGCGTTCATTCTTACCGCAGCAGTACTGTATGTTTTGTATCAATAACAAGACAATATGATTCCGTACAAATAAAAAAAAAAAGAACTACTGCATATAAGTTAACCTTAAAAATAATTTAAAACAGCTGTTATACATCCTACACAACAACAAACTAAAACGTATTTGAGAATTTATAACAGCTGTTTGAAATTATTTTATTGTGAAACACGATACAGTATTTAAATGATAGATTTATTACAAAACAAGTGTTCCAAGGAAAATGAATAATTTTTCGACAAATCTGTTGGTAACACTGTTTAATTTGACACCTCACTCATTGAAATCAGCCCTATAGTAAAGAAATACGCGACCGATGGAGAAATTCCTGAGCGAATTAAATAGAAGATTGTTTAGTTATTTATTTGATATATACAGCGTGTTAAATAAGTCCAGGGATTTAGATTACTCAATACTGACACAATGTATTTTACTTTGTCAAGTGGAATTTAAACACGACGTAATATTGGTGAGTCATTGTCTCAACCAAACTTTGATGCCTTGGCGATGAGTCATCACGATAATATCTAGACACAACTAACTTGATAAGTCTGTCATTTCTCCTAATGGGATTTCTCTAATCTTCGATTCGTAAATCAATATAAAGAAGATTGCGTCTATCTGTTAACTTAAAATTCAAGAAACGCTGATCCGATTTTAATATTTGATTAAAAACGCTTTTTACCGAGTGTTTAAACAATCAGCTGATTCGAAGGCTGTAGTTGCAATTTATTATTGTAATACAGAGTATTCTACAGAGTTTTGAAACAGTCCGTCAGTATCAGGTTTACCAACCTACGCATTAAATTTAAAAGTGTTGCAATCGTATTTACGAGAAATTTGAAACCACGATAGTTATGCAATGGATCATATAAAATTAGGTCAACTCCAGATCTCAGATGTCACGAGGTGTTTTCGTTAAGTTTTCGCTGACGTAAGGAGTGGAAAGAAAAGGATAATTTAGATTTAAATCGAGGGAAAGTCTTGGTATGGAGTGTACAGTGCATCTCCTAGTCCTGGAAAGTACAGCACAACTTTCCAAACCGAAATCTCCGCAATTCTGTTCTGTGCTAACTTATGAATAGCTAAGGATTATACCAATAAACGCGTATTCATAAGGTTCTTGGCTCAGATCAAATCTTCCAAGTTGGTATAGGAGTGCTGTCAGATTCTGTCAACCAAACCTGAGTAACTGGTCATGTGGATATCCACACTAAAGAGCGTGCGGACGAATTTACCAAAAGAGGCGTTAAATCTCCCTTTCTAGTTCCGGAACCACCCTGCGGAATAAGAAACTCCTGCTTACAACGCCATTAAGACATGTTGCAAAGTTGGGTATTGTCAACGGAGGCAGGATTCTGGACAAACCCTCGATAAAAGCTTGTCAAGACGGGAGTTCTGCAGTTCCCCCGGCGGTCAGGGGCAGCCCCCGACGGGTATCTGCAGTTCCCCCGGAGCCCCTTTTTGGGTGTACTGCAGTTCCCCCGGCGGTCATTTCTGTACTAACGTTATTTGCTAACGCAACAAATAAATTATGTAATGCAATAAAAAATAACTTGTACAGAAAAAAACGGCAACCGTTACCTCCCCTACCGAAGAATATATCGGAAGTTCATGACGCTCTAAACAGTATTCGTATAGTTAGTAATGTAGATGAAGTATTACCTCAGGTTAGGTTAGGTTAGGTTGTGAGTGACCGCCGGGGGAACTGCATGTCAGCCGTCAAGACACCAACGTTCAGCAACTGGTTAGTGAAATTGGACACGGCCACTTCAGGAAACATCTGCTAACCATCAATAGTGATCCCGGTTTATAGGATATGTAAACAATCTGAAGAGACTGAAAGTGAAAGGCTCGAGGCTAGGACAAGGGTCATATCAAAGTCTTCACAACCAGGTGATGATTCTGAGTAGGCGAAAACTCCAAAGCCTCATTGAAGGCATTGGCTTGCATTGCCAGTAGGTACTTGGGGATGCACAATGAGTTTAGGTTGAAGTGGAGGGATGTTGAGTTCCCAATCATCTAATCTACGCAATGGAACAGGGTTAATCATAAAAAAAATCATTTTATTGCTACGATTAACTTAAGAGGAAGCAGTAAAGGAGAAACAATATATCCCAAGAATTCCAATCACGTCCATACAGGGGAGGAAGCAGTAAAGGAGAAACAATATATCCCAAGAATTCCAATCACGTCCATACAGGGTGTCCCGTAAGTAATGTACCAAACTTTAGCAGAGGATTCTGTGCCTCAGTATAAAGAAGTATTGCTACGATTAACTTAAGAGGAAGCAGTAAAGGAGAAACAATATATCCCAAGAATTCCAATCACGTCCATACAGGGTGTCCCGTAAGTAATGTACCAAACTTTAGCAGAGGATTCTGTGCCTCAGTATAAAGAAGTATTGCTACGATTAACTTAAGAGGAAGCAGTAAAGGAGAAACAATATATCCCAAGAATTCCAATCACGTCCATACAGGGTGTCCCGTAAGTAATGTACCAAACTTTAGCAGAGGATTCTGTGCCTCAGTATAAAGAAGTATTGCTACGATTAACTTAAGAGGAAGCAGTAAAGGAGAAACAATATATCCCAAGAATTCCAATCACGTCCATACAGGGTGTCCCGTAAGTAAGGTACCAGAGGATTCTGTGCCTCAGTATAAAGAAGTATTGCTACGATTAACTTAAGAGGAAGCAGTAAAGGAGAAACAATATATCCCAAGAATTCCAATCACGTCCATACAGGGTGTCCCGTAAGTAAGGTACCAGAGGATTCTGTGCCTCAGTATAAAGAAGAATACACATTTATCCGAAACTTTTAGTTTTTCAGATAGATATCATTTTTTTATTTTATTTTATTTTTTTTTTGGAAAGAGAAAATATATTGAGTTTCAAATTTGGAATTCGTATTTTCCAAGTGTTCCGAAAATAAAGACTTTATTTCAGTATATTTTCAAAATGGCGGCCGTTTAAAATATCTCGAAAACCGTTAACTGTAGAAAACATTTACAAGATACATCAAAGTTTCCTCTTTAATTACAAACAAAAAGGTTTTTTTTTTTTAAATTTCTCCTGTAGGCCAAAGGATAACAGAGTTATTGACAGGAAACAAAATTCCTTGGTAGTTGTCTACAACAGAACCGAGCAAGGTGTATATTTAAGAAGTCAATTTTTCTCTCATAGACAGTTGTACCCTGGATTCTCCCAAGTCGGTGAAAGTAGAAATCTCTTTATTTTCTTCTAATGGCAGTACACAAGGAAGCACTTCATTAACATAATAATATGTGCGTGTTTGTGCATGTGCGTGTGTAAGGTAATTCTTTTTGTTTTTAAACAGCTTTAAATCTGTAAAAGTGTTGATGTTTTAAATATAGATGTGTATAAAATTTGTATAAAAAATAATATTCTCAAAAACTACAATTGTCTTTAGCTATTTTCGACTCCCATAATATGTATTTTATAACTAAATTAACAATCAATGTTGAATCTGAATTATTCGCGTGCAAAGCCGAGGGTAACAGCTGGTTTGTAATAATTCTTAGCCTACAAATAGTATACATTACAACTTGGTCTATCATCCAATAAATACCAAAATCCATTAGATGCCTTCTAACAAGCTTAGGAAATATCTATACTTGGTAGGCTTCTCTTGACCTGTTTGCTTACATAACTTGTGAATTTCTTACCTATGACAGTTCTGTTGATGGGCGACGAAAATATAAGCTGACTAAACTAAAAATATTGGTACTTTGGTAGTTGTAAAGATGAACCATTGAAAAAATATATTTATACAGGGTGCTTAAAAGATGTGTGACCTATGTTTTATTCGATAAGTACAAAAATTACAAAAAAAACTTTAAAAAAGGAACTCCAAACCCAGGATTTTTAGAGTTAAAATTTGAGGTACTGTATTACCAAATACTGCAAATCATCCGCCATTTTCCCAATATGGCGATCAGCTCTAAATTTTCTTATAGAAATTCTTTTTTATGTGGGTTTTGGGTAAAACACGCCGTTTTAAGACTTTTTTTATTCTTGAATATTTTTCGATATCTTTAACCGTTTAGGAGCTACAAGCGCTGACATTTGTGAAAATACAAGAATAAAAAACTTCTATTCTAAGGTACATTCACGTACCAAAAAAATTTGAACTGAATTTAAAATTGAAACATGGATAGACTGTAATCTATTAAAAAATATTAAAATTTCAACATTTTGTATTTCTTACTTACATGGCAGGACTAAAAAATAGCAACTTTTTTTTTTCATTAATTAATAATCAATTTTCTGGATAAAAAATGTTGGCTTTATAAATATCAGATAGTCAATTGATACTCATTATTCCCTAGAACAGCTGTTATGCAAAATTTACAATGCAAATCAGTTTCGAAAAATTATGTTAATTTATACAGATTTCCTTTTATTGAACATTTCTGGTAATTGTCTAGAACACCGGTTTATAATTATTACTGGATAATTTAAACCGTATCAGTTTTGCAATATGTAAGCAATTGATCACAACACAACTTGAATCCCCACAAATAAAGTAAACACTGTATAAGTTAACCTAAAAATAATTTTAAACAGCTGTTATAAATTTTTTAAAAAAAACGTATTAGAGAACTTACAACAGCTATTTCAATTTTTTTTTTTTTTTAGGTTAACTTTTATATATTAAAATAAGGAACTACCAGTCATTTCCAGTTAAGAATAGTTGTCGAGGTGAGGTTTTCACGGCTTCAACCAGTTGGTTTACTGCACGATTGTGTCCTTAGATTGGGATTTCACATCGACCAGTAAGTGTTCCACGGTTTCTACGCGACCTTGCAGAATTTAAAATATCTAAGCTCCAACATTGTCACACATTAACAATAAGCCAGATAAACCGTTAACTTTTCCAAGATGTAAGAAATAAAGTGAGCGCTGTACAGTATGTAGTTAATCGTTAACTTTTGCAAGATACAAAATTTAAAAACGATTTATCACGGATAAACAATAAGCCAGATAAACCGTTAACTTTTCCAAGATGTAAGAGATAAAGTGAGCGCTGTACAGTATGTACTGTATAATCGTTAACTTTTGCAAGATACAAAATTTAAAAACGATTTGTCACGGATAAACAATAAGCCAGATAAACCGTTAACTTTTCCAAGGTGTAAGAGATAAAGTGAGCGCTGTACAGTATGTACTGTATAATCGTTAACTTTTGCAAGATACAAAATTTAAAAACGATTTGTCACGGATAAACAATAAGCCAGATAAACCGTTAACTTTTCCAAGGTGTAAGAGATAAAGTCAGCGCTATACAGTATGTACTGTATAATCGTTAACTTTTGCAAGATACAAAATTTAAAAACGATTTGTCACGGATAAACAATAAGCCAGATAAACCATTAACTTTTCCAAGGTGTAAGAGATAAAGTGAGCGCTGTACAGTATGTACTGTATAATCGTTAACTTTTGCAAGATACAAAATTTAAAAACGATTTGTCACGGATAAACAATAAGCCAGATAAACCATTAACTTTTCCAAGGTGTAAGAGATAAAGTGAGCGCTGTACAGTATGTACTGTATAATCGTTAACTTTTGCAAGATACAAAATTTAAACGCGATTTATCACACATTAACTATGATAAACCGTTAACTTTTCCAAGGTGTAAGAGATAAAGTCAGCGCTATACAGTATGTACTGTATAATCGTTAACTTTTGCAAGATACAAAATTTAAACACGATTTATCACACATTAACTATGATAAACCGTTAACTTTTCCAAGGTGTAAGAGATAAAGTCAGCGCTATACAGTATGTACTGTATAATCGTTAACTTTTGCAAGATACAAAATTTAAACACGATTTATCACACATTAACTATGATAAACCGTTAACTTTTCCAAGGTGTAAGAGATAAAGTCAGCGCTATACAGTATGTACTGTATAATCGTTAACTTTTGCAAGATACAAAATTTAAACACGATTTATCACACATTAACTATGATAAACCGTTAACTTTTCCAAGGTGTAAGAGATAAAGTCAGCGCTATACAGTATGTACTGTATAATCGTTAACTTTTGCGAGTTACAAAATTTAAACACGATTTATCACACATTAACAATAAGCCAGATAAACCATTAACTTTTCCAGGTGTAAGAGATAAAGTCAGCGCTATACAGTATGTACTGTATAATCGTTAACTTTTGCAAGATACAAAATTTAAAAACGATTTGTCACGGATAAACAATAAGCCAGATAAACCATTAACTTTTCCAAGGTGTAAGAGATAAAGTGAGCGCTGTACAGTATGTACTGTATAATCGTTAACTTTTGCAAGATACAAAATTTAAACACGATTTATCACACATTAACTATGATAAACCGTTAACTTTTCCAAGGTGTAAGAGATAAAGTCAGCGCTATACAGTATGTACTGTATAATCGTTAACTTTTGCAAGATACAAAATTTAAACACGATTTATCACACATTAACAATGATAAACCGTTAACTTTTCCAAGGTGTAAGAGATAAAGTCAGCGCTATACAGTATGTACTGTATAATCGTTAACTTTTGCAAGATACAAAATTTAAACACGATTTATCACACATTAACTATGATAAACCGTTAACTTTTCCAAGGTGTAAGAGATAAAGTCAGCGCTATACAGTATGTACTGTATAATCGTTAACTTTTGCAAGATACAAAATTTAAACACGATTTATCACACATTAACTATGATAAACCGTTAACTTTTCCAAGGTGTAAGAGATAAAGTCAGCGCTATACAGTATGTACTGTATAATCGTTAACTTTTGCAAGATACAAAATTTAAACACGATTTATCACACATTAACTATGATAAACCGTTAACTTTTCCAAGGTGTAAGAGATAAAGTCAGCGCTATACAGTATGTACTGTATAATCGTTAACTTTTGCGAGTTACAAAATTTAAACACGATTTATCACACATTAACAATAAGCCAGATAAACCATTAACTTTTCCAAGGTGTAAGAGATAAAGTCAGCGCTATACAGTATGTACTGTATAATCGTTAACTTTTGCAAGATACAAAATTTAAAAACGATTTGTCACGGATAAACAATAAGCCAGATAAACCATTAACTTTTCCAAGGTGTAAGAGATAAAGTGAGCGCTGTACAGTATGTACTGTATAATCGTTAACTTTTGCAAGATACAAAATTTAAACACGATTTATCACACATTAACTATGATAAACCGTTAACTTTTCCAAGGTGTAAGAGATAAAGTCAGCGCTATACAGTATGTACTGTATAATCGTTAACTTTTGCAAGATACAAAATTTAAACACGATTTATCACACATTAACTATGATAAACCGTTAACTTTTCCAAGGTGTAAGAGATAAAGTCAGCGCTATACAGTATGTACTGTATAATCGTTAACTTTTGCAAGATACAAAATTTAAACACGATTTATCACACATTAACTATGATAAACCGTTAACTTTTCCAAGGTGTAAGAGATAAAGTCAGCGCTATACAGTATGTACTGTATAATCGTTAACTTTTGCAAGATACAAAATTTAAACACGATTTATCACACATTAACTATGATAAACCGTTAACTTTTCCAAGGTGTAAGAGATAAAGTCAGCGCTATACAGTATGTACTGTATAATCGTTAACTTTTGCGAGTTACAAAATTTAAACACGATTTATCACACATTAACAATAAGCCAGATAAACCATTAACTTTTCCAAGGTGTAAGAGATAAAGTCAGCGCTATACAGTATGTACTGTATAATCGTTAACTTTTGCAAGATACAAAATTTAAAAACGATTTGTCACGGATAAACAATAAGCCAGATAAACCATTAACTTTTCCAAGGTGTAAGAGATAAAGTGAGCGCTGTACAGTATGTACTGTATAATCGTTAACTTTTGCAAGATACAAAATTTAAAAACGATTTGTCACGGATAAACAATAAGCCAGATAAACCATTAACTTTTCCAAGGTGTAAGAGATAAAGTGAGCGCTGTACAGTATATGTACTGTATAATCGTTAACTTTTGCAAGATACAAAATTTAAACACGATTTATCACACATTAACTATGATAAACCGTTAACTTTTCCAAGGTGTAAGAGATAAAGTCAGCGCTATACAGTATGTACTGTATAATCGTTAACTTTTGCGAGTTACAAAATTTAAACACGATTTATTACACATTAACAATAAGCCAGATAAACCGTTAACTTTTCCAAGGTGTAAGAGATAAAGTCAGCGCTATACAGTATGTACTGTATAATCGTTAACTTTTGCGAGTTACAAAATTTAAACACGATTTATCACACATTAACAATAAGCCAGATAAACCATTAACTTTTCCAAGGTATAAGAAATAAAGTGAGCGCTATACAGTATGTACTTAATCGTTAACTTTTGCGAGATACAAAATTTAAAAACTATTTGTCACGGATAAACAATGAGCCAGATAAACCGTTAACTTTTCCAAGGTGTAAGAGATAAAGTGAGCGCTGTACAGTATGTACTTAATCGTTAACTTTTGCGAGATACAAAATTTAAAAACTATTTGTCACGGATAAACAATAAGCCAGATAAACCGTTAACTTTTGCGAGACTTAAGAAATAAAGTGAGCGCTGTACAGTATGTACTGTATAATCGTTAAATTTTGCGAGAAACAAAATTTAAACACGATTTATCACGCATAAACAATAAGCCAGATAAACCGTTAACTTTTCCAAGGTGTAAGAGATAAAGTGAGCGCTGTACAGTATGTACTGTATAATCGTTAACTTTTGCGAGAAACAAAATTTAAACACGATTTATCACGCATTAACAATAAGCCAGAAAAACCGTTAACTTTTCCAAGATGTAAGAGATAAAGTGAGCGCTGTACAGTATGTACTGTATAATCGTTAACTTTTGCGAGATACAAAATTTAAACACGATTTATCACGCATTAACAATAAGCCAGAAAAACCGTTAACTTTTCCAAGATGTAAGAGATAAAGTGAGCGCTGTACAGTATGTACTGTATAATCGTTAACTTTTGCGAGAAACAAAATTGAAACACGATTTATCACGCATTAACAATAAGCCAGAAAAACCGTTAACTTTTCCAAGATGTAAGAGATAAAGTGAGCGCTGTACAGTATGTACTGTATAATCGTTAACTTTTGCGAGATGTAAGAGATAAAGTGAGCGCTATACAGTATGTACTGTATAATCGTTAACTTTTGCGAGATACAAAATTTAAACACGATTTATCACGCATTAACAATAAGCCAGATAAACCGTTAACTTTTCCAAGATGTAAGAGATAAAGTGAGCGCTGTACAGTATGTACTGTATAATCGTTAACTTTTGCGAGATGTAAGAGATAAAGTGAGCGCTATACAGTATGTACTGTATAATCGTTAACTTTTGCGAGATACAAAATTGAAACACGATTTATCACGCATTAACAATAAGCCAGAAAAACCGTTAACTTTTCCAAGATGTAAGAGATAAAGTGAGCGCTGTACAGTATGTACTGTATAATCGTTAACTTTTGCGACATGTAAGAGATAAAGTGAGCGCTATACAGTATGTACTGTATAATCGTTAACTTTTGCGAGAAACAAAATTTAAACACGATTTATCACGCATTAACAATAAGCCAGAAAAACCGTTAACTTTTCCAAGATGTAAGAGATAAAGTGAGCGCTGTACAGTATGTACTGTATAATCGTTAACTTTTGCGAGATGTAAGAGATAAAGTGAGCGCTATACAGTATGTACTGTATAATCGTTAACTTTTGCGAGATACAAAATTTAAACACGATTTATCACGCATTAACAATAAGCCAGATAAACCGTTAACTTTTCCAAGATGTAAGAGATAAAGTGAGCGCTGTACAGTATGTACTGTATAATCGTTAACTTTTGCGAGATGTAAGAGATAAAGTGAGCGCTATACAGTATGTACTGTATAATCGTTAACTTTTGCGAGATACAAAATTGAAACACGATTTATCACGCATTAACAATAAGCCAGAAAAACCGTTAACTTTTCCAAGATGTAAGAGATAAAGTGAGCGCTGTACAGTATGTACTGTATAATCGTTAACTTTTGCGAGATGTAAGAGATAAAGTGAGCGCTATACAGTATGTACTGTATAATCGTTAACTTTTGCGAGAAACAAAATTTAAACACGATTTATCACGCATTAACAATAAGCCAGAAAAACCGTTAACTTTTCCAAGATGTAAGAGATAAAGTGAGCGCTGTACAGTATGTACTGTATAATCGTTAACTTTTGCGAGATGTAAGAGATAAAGTGAGCGCTATACAGTATGTACTGTATAATCGTTAACTTTTGCGAGATACAAAATTTAAACACGATTTATCACGCATTAACAATAAGCCAGATAAACCGTTAACTTTTCCAAGATGTAAGAGATAAAGTGAGCGCTGTACAGTATGTACTGTATAATCGTTAACTTTTGCGAGATGTAAGAGATAAAGTGAGCGCTATACAGTATGTACTGTATAATCGTTAACTTTTGCGAGATACAAAATTGAAACACGATTTATCACGCATTAACAATAAGCCAGAAAAACCGTTAACTTTTCCAAGATGTAAGAGATAAAGTGAGCGCTGTACAGTATGTACTGTATAATCGTTAACTTTTGCGAGATGTAAGAGATAAAGTGAGCGCTATACAGTATGTACTGTATAATCGTTAACTTTTGCGAGATACAAAATTTAAACACGATTTATCACGCATTAACAATAAGCCAGATAAACCGTTAACTTTTCCAAGATGTAAGAGATAAAGTGAGCGCTGTACAGTATGTACTGTATAATCGTTAACTTTTGCGAGATGTAAGAGATAAAGTGAGCGCTATACAGTATGTACTGTATAATCGTTAACTTTTGCGAGATACAAAATTGAAACACGATTTATCACGCATTAACAATAAGCCAGAAAAACCGTTAACTTTTCCAAGATGTAAGAGATAAAGTGAGCGCTGTACAGTATGTACTGTATAATCGTTAACTTTTGCGAGATGTAAGAGATAAAGTGAGCGCTATACAGTATGTACTGTATAATCGTTAACTTTTGCGAGATACAAAATTTAAACACGATTTATCACGCATTAACAATAAGCCAGATAAACCGTTAACTTTTCCAAGATGTAAGAGATAAAGTGAGCGCTGTACAGTATGTACTGTATAATCGTTAACTTTTGCGAGATGTAAGAGATAAAGTGAGCGCTATACAGTATGTACTGTATAATCGTTAACTTTTGCGAGAAACAAAATTTAAACACGATTTATCACGCATTAACAATAAGCCAGAAAAACCGTTAACTTTTCCAAGATGTAAGAGATAAAGTGAGCGCTGTACAGTATGTACTGTATAATCGTTAACTTTTGCGAGATGTAAGAGATAAAGTGAGCGCTATACAGTATGTACTGTATAATCGTTAACTTTTGCGAGATACAAAATTTAAACACGATTTATCACGCATTAACAATAAGCCAGATAAACCGTTAACTTTTCCAAGATGTAAGAGATAAAGTGAGCGCTGTACAGTATGTACTGTATAATCGTTAACTTTTGCGAGATGTAAGAGATAAAGTGAGCGCTATACAGTATGTACTGTATAATCGTTAACTTTTGCGAGATACAAAATTGAAACACGATTTATCACGCATTAACAATAAGCCAGAAAAACCGTTAACTTTTCCAAGATGTAAGAGATAAAGTGAGCGCTGTACAGTATGTACTGTATAATCGTTAACTTTTGCGAGATGTAAGAGATAAAGTGAGCGCTATACAGTATGTACTGTATAATCGTTAACTTTTGCGAGAAACAAAATTTAAACACGATTTATCACGCATTAACAATAAGCCAGAAAAACCGTTAACTTTTCCAAGATGTAAGAGATAAAGTGAGCGCTGTACAGTATGTACTGTATAATCGTTAACTTTTGCGAGATGTAAGAGATAAAGTGAGCGCTATACAGTATGTACTGTATAATCGTTAACTTTTGCGAGATACAAAATTTAAACACGATTTATCACGCATTAACAATAAGCCAGATAAACCGTTAACTTTTCCAAGATGTAAGAGATAAAGTGAGCGCTGTACAGTATGTACTGTATAATCGTTAACTTTTGCGAGATGTAAGAGATAAAGTGAGCGCTATACAGTATGTACTGTATAATCGTTAACTTTTGCGAGATACAAAATTGAAACACGATTTATCACGCATTAACAATAAGCCAGAAAAACCGTTAACTTTTCCAAGATGTAAGAGATAAAGTGAGCGCTGTACAGTATGTACTGTATAATCGTTAACTTTTGCGAGATACAAAATTTAAACACGATTTATCACGCATTAACAATAAGCCAGAAAAACCGTTAACTTTTCCAAGATGTAAGAGATAAAGTGAGCGCTGTACAGTATGTACTGTATAATCGTTAACTTTTGCGAGAAACAAAATTGAAACACGATTTATCACGCATTAACAATAAGCCAGATAAACCGTTAACTTTTCCAAGATGTAAGAGATAAAGTGAGCGCTGTACAGTATGTACTGTATAATCGTTAACTTTTGCGAGATACAAAATTGAAACACGATTTATCACGCATTAACAATAAGCCAGAAAAACCGTTAACTTTTCCAAGATGTAAGAGATAAAGTGAGCGCTGTACAGTATGTACTGTATAATCGTTAACTTTTGCGAGATGTAAGAGATAAAGTGAGCGCTATACAGTATGTACTGTATAATCGTTAACTTTTGCGAGATACAAAATTTAAACACGATTTATCACGCATTAACAATAAGCCAGAAAAACCGTTAACTTTTCCAAGATGTAAGAGATAAAGTGAGCGCTGTACAGTATGTACTGTATAATCGTTAACTTTTGCGAGATGTAAGAGATAAAGTGAGCGCTATACAGTATGTACTGTATAATCGTTAACTTTTGCGAGAAACAAAATTTAAACACGATTTATCACGCATTAACAATAAGCCAGAAAAACCGTTAACTTTTCCAAGATGTAAGAGATAAAGTGAGCGCTGTACAGTATGTACTGTATAATCGTTAACTTTTGCGAGATACAAAATTTAAACACGATTTATCACGCATTAACAATAAGCCAGAAAAACCGTTAACTTTTCCAAGATGTAAGAGATAAAGTGAGCGCTGTACAGTATGTACTGTATAATCGTTAACTTTTGCGAGAAACAAAATTGAAACACGATTTATCACGCATTAACAATAAGCCAGATAAACCGTTAACTTTTCCAAGATGTAAGAGATAAAGTGAGCGCTGTACAGTATGTACTGTATAATCGTTAACTTTTGCGAGATACAAAATTTAAACACGATTTATCACGCATTAACAATAAGCCAGAAAAACCGTTAACTTTTCCAAGATGTAAGAGATAAAGTGAGCGCTGTACAGTATGTACTGTATAATCGTTAACTTTTGCGAGATACAAAATTTAAACACGATTTATCACGCATTAACAATAAGCCAGATAAACCGTTAACTTTTCCAAGATGTAAGAGATAAAGTGAGCGCTGTACAGTATGTACTGTATAATCGTTAACTTTTGCGAGATGTAAGAGATAAAGTGAGCGCTATACAGTATGTACTGTATAATCGTTAACTTTTGCGAGATACAAAATTGAAACACGATTTATCACGCATTAACAATAAGCCAGAAAAACCGTTAACTTTTCCAAGATGTAAGAGATAAAGTGAGCGCTGTACAGTATGTACTGTATAATCGTTAACTTTTGCGAGATGTAAGAGATAAAGTGAGCGCTATACAGTATGTACTGTATAATCGTTAACTTTTGCGAGAAACAAAATTTAAACACGATTTATCACGCATTAACAATAAGCCAGAAAAACCGTTAACTTTTCCAAGATGTAAGAGATAAAGTGAGCGCTGTACAGTATGTACTGTATAATCGTTAACTTTTGCGAGATGTAAGAGATAAAGTGAGCGCTATACAGTATGTACTGTATAATCGTTAACTTTTGCGAGATACAAAATTTAAACACGATTTATCACGCATTAACAATAAGCCAGATAAACCGTTAACTTTTCCAAGATGTAAGAGATAAAGTGAGCGCTGTACAGTATGTACTGTATAATCGTTAACTTTTGCGAGATGTAAGAGATAAAGTGAGCGCTATACAGTATGTACTGTATAATCGTTAACTTTTGCGAGATACAAAATTGAAACACGATTTATCACGCATTAACAATAAGCCAGAAAAACCGTTAACTTTTCCAAGATGTAAGAGATAAAGTGAGCGCTGTACAGTATGTACTGTATAATCGTTAACTTTTGCGAGATACAAAATTTAAACACGATTTATCACGCATTAACAATAAGCCAGAAAAACCGTTAACTTTTCCAAGATGTAAGAGATAAAGTGAGCGCTGTACAGTATGTACTGTATAATCGTTAACTTTTGCGAGAAACAAAATTGAAACACGATTTATCACGCATTAACAATAAGCCAGATAAACCGTTAACTTTTCCAAGATGTAAGAGATAAAGTGAGCGCTGTACAGTATGTACTGTATAATCGTTAACTTTTGCGAGATACAAAATTGAAACACGATTTATCACGCATTAACAATAAGCCAGAAAAACCGTTAACTTTTCCAAGATGTAAGAGATAAAGTGAGCGCTGTACAGTATGTACTGTATAATCGTTAACTTTTGCGAGATGTAAGAGATAAAGTGAGCGCTATACAGTATGTACTGTATAATCGTTAACTTTTGCGAGATACAAAATTTAAACACGATTTATCACGCATTAACAATAAGCCAGAAAAACCGTTAACTTTTCCAAGATGTAAGAGATAAAGTGAGCGCTGTACAGTATGTACTGTATAATCGTTAACTTTTGCGAGATGTAAGAGATAAAGTGAGCGCTATACAGTATGTACTGTATAATCGTTAACTTTTGCGAGAAACAAAATTTAAACACGATTTATCACGCATTAACAATAAGCCAGAAAAACCGTTAACTTTTCCAAGATGTAAGAGATAAAGTGAGCGCTGTACAGTATGTACTGTATAATCGTTAACTTTTGCGAGATACAAAATTTAAACACGATTTATCACGCATTAACAATAAGCCAGAAAAACCGTTAACTTTTCCAAGATGTAAGAGATAAAGTGAGCGCTGTACAGTATGTACTGTATAATCGTTAACTTTTGCGAGAAACAAAATTGAAACACGATTTATCACGCATTAACAATAAGCCAGATAAACCGTTAACTTTTCCAAGATGTAAGAGATAAAGTGAGCGCTGTACAGTATGTACTGTATAATCGTTAACTTTTGCGAGATACAAAATTTAAACACGATTTATCACGCATTAACAATAAGCCAGAAAAACCGTTAACTTTTCCAAGATGTAAGAGATAAAGTGAGCGCTGTACAGTATGTACTGTATAATCGTTAACTTTTGCGAGATACAAAATTTAAACACGATTTATCACGCATTAACAATAAGCCAGAAAAACCGTTAACTTTTCCAAGGTGTAAGAGATAAAGTCAGCGCTATACAGTATGTACTGTATAATCGTTAACTTTTGCGAGAAACAAAATTTAAACACGATTTATCACGCATTAACAATAAGCCAGATAAACCGTTAACTTTTGCGAGATGTAAGAGATAAAGTGAGCGCTGTACAGTATGTACTGTATAATCGTTAACTTTGGGAGATACAAAATTTAAAAACGATTTGTCACGGATAAACAATAAGCCAGATAAACCGTTAACTTTTCCAAGGTGTAAGAGATAAAGTCAGCGCTATACAGTATGTACTGTATAATCGTTAACTTTTGCGAGATACAAAATTTAAACACGATTTATCACGCATTAACAATAAGCCAGATAAACCGTTAACTTTTCCAAGGTGTAAGAGATAAAGTCAGCGCTATACAGTATGTACTGTATAATCGTTAACTTTTGCGAGATACAAAATTTAAACACGATTTATCACGCATTAACAATAAGCCAGAAAAACCGTTAACTTTTGCGAGATGTAAGAGATAAAGTGAGCGCTGTACAGTATGTACTGTATAATCGTTAACTTTTGCGAGAAACAAAATTGAAACACGATTTATCACGCATTAACAATAAGCCAGATAAACCGTTAACTTTTCCAAGATGTAAGAGATAAAGTGAGCGCTGTACAGTATGTACTGTATAATCGTTAACTTTTGCAAGATACAAAATTTAAACACGATTTATCACGCATTAACAATAAGCCAGATAAACCGTTAACTTTTCCAAGGTGTAAGAGATAAAGTCAGCGCTATACAGTATGTAGTGTATAATCGTTAACTTTTGCGAGATACAAAATTTAAACACGATTTATCACACATTAACAAGAAGCCAGATAAACTGTTAACTTTTCCAAGGTGTAAGAGATAAAGTCAGCGCTATACAGTATGTACTGTATAATCGTTAACTTTTGCAAGATACAAAATTTAAAAACGATTTGTCACGGATAAACAATAAGCCAGATAAACCGTTAACTTTTGCGAGATGTAAGAGATAAAGTGAGCGCTGTACAGTATGTACTGTATAATCGTTAACTTTGGGAGATACAAAATTTAAAAACGATTTGTCACGGATAAACAATAAGCCAGATAAACCGTTAACTTTTGCGAGATGTAAGAGATAAAGTGAGCGCTATACAGTATGTACTGTATAATCGTTAACTTTGGGAGATACAAAATTTAAAAACGATTTGTCACGGATAAACAATAAGCCAGATAAACCGTTAACTTTTGCGAGATGTAAGAGATAAAGTGAGCGCTGTACAGTATGTACTGTATAATCGTTAACTTTTGCAAGATACAAAATTTAAACACGATTTATCACACATTAACAATAAGCCAGATAAACCGTTAACTTTTCCAAGGTGTAAGAGATAAAGTGAGCGCTATACAGTATGTACTGTATAATCGTTAACTTTTGCAAGATACAAAATTTAAACACGATTTATCACGCATTAACAATAAGCCAGATAAACCGTTAACTTTTCCAAGGTGTAAGAGATAAAGTGAGCGCTATACAGTATGTACTGTATAATCGTTAACTTTTGCGAGATACAAAATTTAAACACGATTTATCACGCATTAACAATAAGCCAGATAAACCGTTAACTTTTCCAAGGTGTAAGAGATAAAGTCAGCGCTATACAGTATGTACTGTATAATCGTTAACTTTTGCGAGATACAAAATTTAAACACGATTTATCACACATTAACAATAAGCCAGATAAACCGTTAACTTTTCCAAGGTGTAAGAGATAAAGTCAGCGCTATACAGTATGTACTGTATAATCGTTAACTTTTGCAAGATACAAAATTTAAAAACGATTTGTCACGGATAAACAATAAGCCAGATAAACCGTTAACTTTTGCGAGATGTAAGAGATAAAGTGAGCGCTGTACAGTATGTACTGTATAATCGTTAACTTTTGCGAGATACAAAATTTAAACACGATTTATCACACATTAACAATAAGCCAGATAAACCGTTAACTTTTCCAAGGTGTAAGAGATAAAGTCAGCGCTATACAGTATGTACTGTATAATCGTTAACTTTTGCAAGATACAAAATTTAAAAACGATTTGTCACGGATAAACAATAAGCCAGATAAACCGTTAACTTTTGCGAGATGTAAGAGATAAAGTGAGCGCTGTACAGTATGTACTGTATAATCGTTAACTTTGGGAGATACAAAATTTAAAAACGATTTGTCACGGATAAACAATAAGCCAGATAAACCGTTAACTTTTGCGAGATGTAAGAGATAAAGTGAGCGCTGTACAGTATGTACTGTATAATCGTTAACTTTGGGAGATACAAAATTTAAAAACGATTTGTCACGGATAAACAATAAGCCAGATAAACCGTTAACTTTTGCGAGATGTAAGAGATAAAGTGAGCGCTGTACAGTATATGTACTGTATAATCGTTAACTTTTGCAAGATACAAAATTTAAAAACGATTTGTCACGCATAAACAATAAGCCAGATAAACCGTTAACTTTTGCGAGATGTAAGAGATAAAGTGAGCGCTGTACAGTATGTACTGTATAATCGTTAACTTTTGCAAGATACAAAATTTAAAAACGATTTGTCACGCATAAACAATAAGCCAGATAAACCGTTAACTTTTGCGAGATGTAAGAGATAAAGTGAGCGCTGTACAGTATGTACTGTATAATCGTTAACTTTTGCAAGATACAAAATTTAAAAACGATTTGTCACGCATAAACAATAAGCCAGATAAACCGTTAACTTTTGCGAGATGTAAGAGATAAAGTGAGCGCTATACAGTATGTACTGTATAATCGTTAACTTTTGCAAGATACAAAATTTAAAAACGATTTGTCACGGATAAACAATAAGCCAGATAAACCGTTAACTTTTGCGAGATGTAAGAGATAAAGTGAGCGCTGTACAGTATGTACTGTATAATCGTTAACTTTGGGAGATACAAAATTTAAAAACGATTTGTCACGCATAAACAATAAGCCAGATAAACCGTTAACTTTTCCAAGGTGTAAGAGATAAAGTCAGCGCTATACAGTATGTACTGTATAATCGTTAACTTTTGCAAGATACAAAATTTAAAAACGATTTGTCACGGATAAACAATAAGCCAGATAAACCGTTAACTTTTGCGAGATCTAAACAATAAATTCGAAATAAAGTAAGCGCTATAGTTAACCTAAAAATAATTTAAAACAGCTGTTAAAAACTCTCTAACAAAACAACTAAAAAGTATTTGAGAATTTATAACAGCTGTTTTCAAATTATTTTTATCGTGAAACATGATATTTACCCATAACAGGGATGTTATTTATATAATGAATTTATTACCAAATAAAAGTTTCCAATGAAAATGAATCATTTTCAGTAAATCTGCAGTCAACACCTGTTTAACTTGACACCTCAATAATTGAAATCGATCATAGCGCAGAAATTCCTCAGCGATAACAAGTTAAACAATTATAGCCTACACGCATACAAAGATAATAAGTATTTTAATAGTGGTATAGATATGAATTTGTGTATTAAAAATCTGTTGACTTACAAAGCACCGAGAAAACTCGGAAGTGAGAAGAATGGATGTTCAAGGTTGTAAAACCAAGACAGGAACACAAGTGTATTGGATGTAATAAAAGCTGGTAAAAACATCTCAAGGCTAGAGTAACAGTCTATAACAATACTGTTGTTATAAAATCCAAGGAGGTATATATTATAACAAATTTCACTTGAACACATTTATAGAATTTAACTTTCTTTAATTATTCATAACATTAAGTTTTAAAATCATTTACAATATAAAATCAATTATTGTCCAAATCGGATGCACTTTATACTTATATACTAACGTCTTAACCTACTACTTATTCTAAGTACATAGTTAAATAAAATTCTAATTCTACCATGTCTTAACCTAAATAAAGAAATGAGTGCATCATATTTTTACTTTTAAATTTTTTACTTTTAATTTATTATTATAAAATGCGCGGCTAACTGAAATGTATTATTTTATTTATTTTCTCTTTACGGGTTCGTGAGGTTCTTTGGTGACTACAATTTACATATAAAATAGAATTTGGTGGTAGTTTATTTGATTGAGATTGTCCATTATTTTTTACTTATCGCTTGGAAGTTTTATCACTGCTCCGATGTTCCTGGTTCCTTGCACGTGGTTCCCGTGTAGACTGCCAGTAGATGGATCGATTTGCCTTAATATTTTCGACAAATCTTCTTTTCTTCTTACACTTATTTCTCACTCACTTTCGTGACGACGATTACTTTAATTTATTGTATTAATATTCCTGTTCAAACACTTTTATAACGACGCAAATTTCTCACTCACTTTTATGACGACGATTACTTTTAAACTTATAACGACGATTATCTTTTTAACTAATTCTTCGGAGATTATTATTAATACTTATATAAAAAAAACGACGCAGATACTATTTTATTTTGACGTTTGATCTCGGCTAAATCTTTCACAACGATATTCTTTTCTACTAAAGAAACACTTGCTCCGGAACTCCCTCCTTCAATCAGTTAACAACCAAAAAGAATGAACGAAAGAACCTCGTGCGCCTCTCTTCCACCCCTATATATAAGTTCTAATTTCAAATGCTTTCTTCCGATCCTCTTCCTTCATTGGCTTATTTTAAATCTTGTACGTTATTTCGAGACTGAGGCAATTTATTTCATGGTCCATTTCAAACATTTTCGGTTGAAGGCATTGACTTTTGGAATGGTTTATTTGACTTCTTGAGATCTGTGACTAATGTTAGAATAATTTTTCTAGCTGTCAACCCTTTCAACTCTTTGCAATTTATAGCCTGCCGAGCACTGACCTTTTGGGAGCCCCCTATTTCGTTATAATATGAAACAGCTGTTTTAAGTTTTATTCATAAGTCATTTAATCGTATGGTCCATTTCATCTAACATAAACAAGTTGTTGAGCTGTATCATGGTACCTACCCAGTCCCCCCCCCCCAAGTAATTACAAAACCTTGTTGGGCTCAGCAGATGTTAACTTGTATTAAGACTCGCTACGCTCTATCTCTGGATCTCGTTTTCTTGTAATGTCAAGGTTAGAAGATATATTTTAGACAATAATTTCGCCATTTATCATTGTAGAGAGTTGGGGTTGTTTAGATTAAGTGGAGAGGTTAAGGGGGGGTTGAAACCGACCTTGTCTATTGTGCAAAACAGCTTTCTAATTCTGACCCATTTTTATGGTTCTAAATTTTCTTGTAGGAACCCCTAATTTTGGATAAAACACATTAATTTTAACTTTTTTTTTTTTATTCTTGGGTATTTTTCGATATCCTTTAACCGAGCTACAAGCGCTCATATTTGTTGAAAGTTCAAGGTTGTAAGACGTTTTCAAAGGTCCATTTTCAATACCTAAAACAGTCGAGCTGAATTGAAAATTGAAACGTGGATAGACTACAATATAAAACTATATTAAAAGTTTGAAAAACAACATTTTCCTTTTTTTTTTTTTTTTTTTTTTTTTTTTCCCTTACGTGGCAGGACCAAAAATGGCAACATTTTTGAGAAATGCAGAGGCAGTCCAACTTCTCGACAACTATAATCTGATCAGAAGACTGAAGAGAACAAAACCTTTAGAGTTGGTTTAATTGTGCGGTGCACAATGTATCCGTGAATAGAATATAGTATAATAGAACAATTTTTTGTCACTATTGGGTGATCTCTATGATATGTAACACATTCCAGAAACAAATTAATGGTTAGTCTGTAAGACTAGTTTTAATGTAATACAAAAAAAAATTGTGAAATTAATAATTATTCTTCTTGATAAAAATAATGTTGGCAATACACTTTATACCCTAAAACAGCTGTTGTGCAAAATTTACAATGCACAAGCGATTTCGAAAAATTATGTGACATTTCTTGAAGAGACGATTTTTCATTTTTCAAACTTTAAATACATTAACTGAATTGAAAATGGCAAAACTAAAAAATGTGAATACAGTATTTCAGAGAAATTAATAATTATTTTTCTTGATAAAAATAATGTTGGCAATACACTTTATACCCTAAAACAGCTGTTGTGCAAAATTTACAATGCACAAGCGATTTCGAAAAATTATGTGACATTTCTTGAAGAGACGATTTTTCATTTTTCAAACTTTAAATACATTAACTGAATTGAAAATGGCAAAACTAAAAAATGTGAATACAGTATTTCAGAGAAATTAATAATTATTTTTCTTGATAAAAATAATGTTGGCAATACACTTTATACCCTAAAACAGCTGTTGTGCAAAATTTACAATGCACAAGCGATTTCGAAAAATTATGTGACATTTCTTGAAGAGACGATTTTTCATTTTTCAAACTTTAAATACATTAACTGAATTGAAAATGGCAAAACTAAAAAATGTGAATACAGTATTTCAGAGAAATTAATAATTATTTTTCTTGATAAAAATAATGTTGGCAATACACTTTATACCCTAAAACAGCTGTTGTGCAAAATTTACAATGCACAAGCGATTTCGAAAAATTATGTGACATTTCTTGAAGAGACGTTTTTTCATTTTTCAAACCTTAAATACATTAACTGAATTGAAAATGGCAAAACTAAAAAATGTGAATATTTCAAAGAAATTAATAATTATTTTCTAGATAAAAATAATGTTGGCAATACACTCAATTTAGTTAATTACTCTTTATTCTCTAAAATAGCTTTTTTATGGTAATTTTAGATAAAAAGCATTATTTTAAGACTGTTTTATTCTTGGCTAATTATCGATATCTTCAACCGTTTCAGAGTTACAGGCACTTAAATAGTTCAAAGTCAGTTGAAATTTAAACTAAAGCTAAGGTAAAAGTGTAATAACACTACTGTTATTCCTTATTTGTTCTGCAGGCAGAGGAATAACAGAGTTATCTTTTTTTGGTAATTGTTTAAAACACCCACTGGCTTGCACAAATGTATTACACCTTGTGAATTAAGGACAAATTGTAGGCTATTATTAAGCACTGTTAAATACATTTGTTTCTGCTGTAATATCTAATTCACAATGTCTAATACATCCAATAATAAATTACAAACTGGTGTAAACCGGTGTTCTAGACAATTACCATATTATGATTTTTGATAACTTTGTTATTCCTCAGCCTACAGAACAAATAAAAATTTCTTTCATAAGTAAGAAATCGTCTCTGGAAATTGCTTGAACTTGCGAATTTTTGAAACATTAAAGTACCTGTAGCTTCGAAAAGTGTTTGAAATATGGAAAAATACCCAAGAAAAAAAATATCTTAACATAATGTTTTATCCATAAATCGCCATAAAAATAGGGATTTCAAATAAGAAAATTGAAAACTTACTGCTATATTGCAAAAATAGTGGGTGATTTGAAAAATTTGATAATACCTCTAGTTTTAACTCAAAACCCCTTTAAAGTATATTTGTAAATTTTGTACTTATGGAATAAAACAACAGTCACAAAATGTAATTCCTGAAAGTGGGGAATTTATTTTTTTTGTTTTTATCGAGAAAACAACATACGACCAACATTAACTACACCGTTAAAACGCTACGTACGATAATTTAACATTTACAGATAAAACAGTTGGCAACATTTCATAATCACGTTACAATGTATATACAATGAATCACACTCCAAACAAATGAGGCCTGACCTTGATTTCCACATCAAAATAGAAGCCACAAGCAACCAAGTGATCATTGCATTCGTTTTCTGATACACACAAAATACAAGTTATTATGGTACTTACCCAGCCCCTACATACACAAGCGGATCATCCAAATGTAATGTTCAAAAGTTGGTTTCTCAGGCCTTGTAGGAAATGTTAAATTGTATTGGTAGATCAAGAGGTCTTATCCAATTAGAGTAAGTTTAAAACAGTTGTTACACAGGTTTTCTGAACCTTGTAATTTTGTATATTACTTGAAGTCTACTAGACAACGTATATTGAAAGCAACTATACGAAAATCATCTGAGTATGTGTGTGGGGGGGTACGTCATAATTCGAAATTACATTTTTAGCAATAATTTCTCTCTTTTCATTGTAGATTAGGTTGGTATCATTGCTTGCAGAATTGTAATCTGCAAATCGTTACCTAATTTTACTGTTATAAGTTGAAAAACACACGAAGTATGAACAAAAAAAGCTGTTTAAAATGACCGCCATTTTGAAATTTTCAATACAATTTCTCTGAATTTCAATAGGGTTTTACACGTGTACACTACAGTCCTCTAAAGCAAATTTAACATTCCAATCTTAATTTTGTAGCTGCTATCATCCTTACGTAACCAACTGCAGTAGCCTCAGACTAGGAGTGTGTCTGGTGTAAGGGGCGTGTCCTCCCTTCTACTTGCTTCCCTAGCCTGACTTGACGGTACAACCCATTCCAAGAAAACTAGCTACACACATTACTGCTTAGCTACATTTAATTCCTAAAATTACAACTTCGTGACAGACTTTTGTAAACGTTTTATTCTTATTTACACCGATAAAAGAAACGAAAGTAGGGTAGGCGTTTACACAGAAGCATTTGAGGTCTATATTTTTTTATTGGGGTTGTACCGCTGAGAGCAAACGCAACAAAGTGTGGGGGCCCCTCTTTTCCTCTCCACCCCAGACACATTCCTATCTTGAGGATACTGTACTGACTGACGGACAAGACGAACATCACTTTTACACGTTTGTCTCCTAGTAATTCTTATTGGAGATAAACAGTTCCAAAAGCCTTATATAAGTGATTTGCACAAACTTTCTCACTCGCCCATCTCCAAAAGTAAATAAAACCGAACCAAAACTAATCCCCCACCAAAAATATCGGTTGGTTAGTTGTCAATCGAAAATAAGCTATGGTGCCTTAAAATATGTATATATTCAAATAAGGAACTACCAGTCATTTCCAGTTAAGAATAGTTGTCGAGCAGAGGTTTTCTTGGCTTCAACCAGTTGGTTTACTGCACGATTGTGTCTTTTGATGTCTGTGATTGGGATTTCACATCGACCAGTAAGTGTTCCACGGTTTCTACTCGATCTTGCGGCATTTAGAATATCCAAGCTCCCAACATTGTCACACATTAACAATAAGCCAGATAAACCGTTAACTTTTCCAAGATGTAAGAGATAAAGTGAGCGCTGTACAGTATTGTACTGTATAATCGTTAACTTTTGCGAGATACAAAACTTAAAAACGATTTGTCACACATTAACAATAAGCCAGATAAACCGTTAACTTTTCCAAGATGTAAGAAATAAAGTGAGCGCTGTACAGTATGTACTTAATCTTTAACTTTTGCGAGATACAAAACTTAAAAACGATTTGTCACACATTAACAATAAGCCAGATAAACCGTTAACTTTTCCAAGATGTAAGAAATAAAGTGAGCGCTGTACAGTATGTACTTAATCTTTAACTTTTGCGAGATACAAAACTTAAAAACGATTTGTCACACATTAACAATAAGCCAGATAAACCGTTAACGTTTCCAAGATGTAAGAGATAAAGTGAGCGCTGTACAGTATGTACTTAATCTTTAACTTTTGCGAGATACAAAATTTAAAAACGATTGGTCACACATTAACAATAAGCCAGATAAACCGTTAACTTTTCCAAGATGTAAGAGATAAAGTGAGCGCTGTACAGTATGTACTTACTTAATCTTTAACTTCTGCGAGATACAAAATTTAAAAACTATTTGTCACACATTAACAATAAGCCAGATAAACCGTTAACTTTTCCAAGATGTAAGAAATAAAGTCAGCGCTATACAGTATGTACTGTATAATCGTTAACTTTTGCGAGATACAAAATTTAAAAACGATTTGTCACACTTTAACAATAAGCCAGATAAACCGTTAACTTTTACGAGATCTAAACAATAAATTCGAAATAAAGTAAGCGCCATAGTTAACCTAAAAATAATTTAAAACCGCTGTTATAAATTCTCTAAAAAAAAACTAAAACGTATTTGAAATTTTATAACAGCTGTTTTCAAATTATTTTCATTGTGAAACATGTTATTTAACCCATAACAGGGATGTTATGTAAATTACACTTTTATTACAAGGAAAATTAATTTCGACAAATCTGTTGGTAACACTGTTTAATTTGACACGTCAATCATTACTATCGGCCCTAAAGTAATGAAATAACGCGACTGGTGCAGAAATTCCTTAGCAAATTAAATAGAAGATACTTCATTCGCTTGTGCCTTCTCAGCTTTAATTGTATTTGATTAAACTTAAGCCTATACAAACTGACACCAAGGTACTGCGCCGATTGTTCATAGTCTTGTTCGTTATCTAAATGATAATCGCAGTACGAGACCGTATTAAGTATTCAAAAGATTACATCAAGCACATTATTACCACTTCGGAGACTAAAGGCAAAACGCTTTACAAAAAACAAAGAAAAGAGCATAAAATAAAGACCCTTAACCTTGGAATAAATTTATCTTTTCAAAGCTGGGTAACCAATGGTGCATGGGCTTGAGGAAACAACAGTATAGTTTACAAAATGTTT
This sequence comes from Aphrophora alni, assembly GCA_963513935.1. Classification (NCBI taxonomy): domain Eukaryota; kingdom Metazoa; phylum Arthropoda; class Insecta; order Hemiptera; family Aphrophoridae; genus Aphrophora; species Aphrophora alni. Next base: position 37,978 of record CAUPSG010000127.1, read on the forward strand.
AACCTGTCTCAGAAGGTTACGTGTTGAGACGTGTCCAATATTTCCGGTAAACCTTCAAAAACTTACATAAAACTTTCTACTTCTTATGTGAATATACAAGAAAGTTAGGCCCGTATTAGACTTGGTCACTTGGCGACGTCACCGGTTGCGTCACCGGTGACATCACCGGTGACTGTACGGGCAGCCAGCCGCGACACCAGGAGAGTCACCAGTAGTGAGGCCAAGTCCACTCATTCAGCGCTGTCATCTCATCCGGGTAGGACATGCACTGTGTTATCTGTTAACCTGAGTAAAATGTCTAGCCAACAAGTGCAATGTAAAACGAGTAAAATGTCTAGTGGTGAAAAAGATAAGAAAGGAAAAAGAGAAGATGATTGTGTTGAGTCCCAGTCTAGTGCGTTGTCTACTCAACAAGTAAAATGTAAAACAAGTAAAATTTCTAGTGGTGAAAAAGACAAGAAAGGGAAAAAACAAGATGATTGTGTTGAGTCCCAGTCTAGTGCGATGGTTGTCGGAGACAAAAGTTGTGGAAGTGGTATTACAGAGAAAGGAAATAAACAAGCTGATAATGCGAAAGAATGCCAGTTGCTATTAGAAAAAAAAGTGAACACGGAAGATTTTATTACTGCTGTTGAAGGCCATCCCTCAATTTGGGATGTAAGTTGCGATGATTATAGCAATAAACATGTAAAGTTAAATGCATGGAACGAGATCATTACTTCTTTCATTGAGGATTTTGATGAACGACCTTTAGCCGAAAAGAACACTCTAAGTAAGTAACTCGATTTAAGTTTTTAATTTAATTAATTTAATTTTTTAGACCTATTGCCCCCTATCGAGACGCTCTAGAATAGCGAGTCTTTGTTACAGTGTAACGAGTGCAACCGACCTAGTATAAAATCGCCCGGCAACTAAACAGACTTATCGTTTGTTTGTTTACGTCTACGGCCGGATACTAAACATTCACAGGTTGAATCCTGCCGCAGGTCATTCGCGTAATTTATAATAAATACCTAAAAAATTGATAAATAAATATTAATTTATAATAAATATTAATTTTATTGGTTTTCTTCTAGATCTCTTAAACTTGTCCGTGTTTTTGTTCCAGTAACACTCCTCCAGAGAAAGTGGAAGTCAATCAGAGCATGCTACACAAGAGAACTTCTTCGTTTGAAAGGCATTAAAAGTGGATCGGCAGCAACCAGGAAAAAACAGTACATTTATTTTGAACTTCTCGGTTTTTTAGAAACTACAAGGAAACAAACTGCTTCATCCCTAGACGAAGAAGCTGTAAATATAGACGAAAATGATTGTTCGATGACGGATGGTGGTGAACAAATAAAAAGTCAATTTAAAGAAAGATCAAGGAAACGACCTAACCCTGACCAAGAACTGATTGATGTCTTAAAGAAAAAGGTTTTATCTGCTGAAACACCCCAGACTTCTGTTGAAACAAATGAGGACCAATTGTTTCTTCTCTCCATGGTATCTGAAATGATGAAAGTACCTGTTGAAAGAAAATTGAAACTCCGAGGAGATATAATTTCCCTCGTCGCTGCTGCACAAGCCCCTTTGCAACAACGATGGATTCCAGAGAGTAATTCCTACAATAATGTTCCAGGACCATCGTGGCAACAGTATTCAGCACCTCCTACTATGCATCAGCATTCCAACAACCAGTCTTCTATGCATTATCGGCCTACTATGAACCAGCCTACCATGCATCAGCCCCCTACTTTTCATCAGTCACCAATGAACCAGCCGACTTTTCTTCAGCAACCTGTGAACCATCAAACAAACAATTTCGAAGTTCCTGTAGAACGCCCAAACACTATTGACACCATACAGTCTCCATCATCTGGAAGAACATCAGTCCTTTCCAATGACGATTTCCAAAGTCAATTCCAAAGTGACAGTGAAATTTTACTCTTTGACGGTACCAACTGATGAATCAATCGTAATTGTAAGTTTGGTAAATGTTATTATTACTTTTTTTGTAACCCTTGTAGTAAATATTTTTTCCTATTGTTATTTTTATTCTAACTCATTAATTAAATTTTTAGTACAACACAAAGGCATTTTTTTTACCTTAGTTGTTACATGTTTTCGATATAATTTGTAAGAATATTTTGTTTGAATAATGTTTACTAGTACTGAAAATCATGTGTGACAGTAACACATTTTCACTATTGTTACAGTTAATGATTATTGAAATAGTCCTGTTAGTTAATTTATTAATTTACTTTAGTAAAAATAATCACATGTTTTAACCATCACAAATGCTAAAAAGCTTCTAACGCAAATAATGTATAATATATAAAATTATTAACATGTAATGGAACTCAGGAAATATAGTGATACATTTTACTGTAATACAAAACCTGTGAGTTATCAAATCAGAATCATGTTCTGAATATACTAAAATGAAGTAAAACACTTTTTACTTACCTTAAAGTAACTACAAGTTTTTCTTCTGGCGAAACACATTTCCTCATTCTAGTATTTGTCCCGGTTATTTCTACCTTTATTAGTGAAAGCAGTTCAAAGAAAGAGGATTGTGACATTCTCAAGTAGTTGAAGAACTTGTTTTCGTCAGCTAAAAGTTGATCAAAAAGGGTATAAAATAATCCTTTTGATTCTCTTAAAGATAATATCGGATGCACGTGCATTTTCCTTGCCCGTCTCCTCCTTTTCCTTAACAAAAGAGCAAGAAGTAGCATTTCTTCATATTTTTCAGACATGACGTCCGCTCACTACACTGTCATCAAAACAACTGAACTGCAGAACACAAAAATACAGTGGTGACGCAACAGCGGTGACTGTGTGTAATAGGTGCCATTTGATTCAATACCCAGCGATAATTCTTGGTCATCAGTGGTGACTCGTCTGGTCACGGGGCAGAGTCACCGGTCAGTCACCAAACGCTGGTGAAGCACACGGTGACCCTAGTGTAATAAGCGCCGTAAGAACTAATGCCCACCGACTAGTCAGGTAACCGGTGACGCAACCGGTGACGTCGCCAAGTGACCAAGTCTAATACGGGCCTTAATGAGCAGTTGAATATTACGGGACCGGAAGCGAACAATGCTCGTCGTCTGACAACGGAAATGAGGAATCCAGTCACGGAATCTGAAGCGTGATCATAATCATACCTAAGCGGTCATTCCTCTGCAGTCACATTAAGAGTGCAACAAATAAAAACTTTGCCAGAATGTAGTGTAAGCTAAATATGGTAGTAGTATAGAATAAACTCCAATTATTCATCTCAAATTTTCCTCAAGTTTCTGAGAACCTAAACAAAACACACTGGTCGCCATTTGTCAAAAAACGGCGTTTCGTGGGCGTTACCGGCAAAAAAGAAAATCTGCCAGGGTCTGTTATAAAATAGTTTTCATCAAATTGACTGTATTAATACATAATGCGGGCTTATCCGCCAGGATTGTGAGTTTCAATAAACGTGGATCTGAAGATGACGGTTTACTGTCGAAACCGGTAATCCATCGTGCATTCCCATAGGATTGTTGTGACGGAAACAAGGCAATTAACCTGCATTACATCCATTGTACTTGATTACGTTTAAATTTTAGTGAAACGTGAAGATTAATGGCCCACACCCGTGATGCAATATAACATATAATGATGCAATATAACATATAATGATGCTATATAACTTTTATTGATGCAATATAACATATAATGATGCAATATAACATATTATAATGATGCAATATAACATATATTGATGCAATATAACATATATTGATGCAATATAACATATTATAATGTTGCAATATAACATATATTGATGCAATATAACATATTATAATGATGCAATATAACATATTATAATGATGCAATATAACATATAATGATGCAATATAACCTATTATAATGATGCAATATAACATATATTGATGCAACATAACATATTATAATGATGCAATATAGCATATAATGATGCAATATAACATATATTGATGCAATATAACATAATATAATGATGCAATATAACATATAATGATGCAATATCACATATATTGATGCAATATAACTTTTATTGATGCAATATAACATATATTGATGCAATATAACATATTATAATGATGCAATATAACATATTATAATGATGCAATATAACATATAATGATGCAATAAACATATTATAATGATGCAATATAACATATAAGGACGCAATATAACATATAATGATGCAATATAACATATTATAATGATGCAATATAACATATATTGATGCAATATAACATATTATAATGATGCAATATAACATATAATGATGCAATAAAACATATAATGATGCAATATAACATATTATAATGATGCAATATAACATATATTGATGCAATAAAACATATATTGATGCAATATAACATATATTGATGCAACATAACATATATTGATGCAATATAACATATATTGGTGCAATATAACATGTAATGATGCAATATAGCCTATAATGATGCAATATAACATATATTGATGCAATATAACATATTATAATGATGCAATATAACATACATGATGCAATATAACATATATTGATGCAATATAACATATTATAATGATGCAATATAACATGTAATGATGCAATATAACCTATAATGATGCAAAATAACATATATTGATGCAATATAACATGTAATGATGCAATATAACATATAATGATGCAATATAACATATAATGATGCAATATAACATATTATAATGATGCAATATAACATATAATGATGCAATATAACATATATTGATACACATAAAAGAACCTTGACCACCGTCTTCCTTCATTAAAAGCTCGATCGAGAGCCTAACAAATGAAACATGTCTAAGTTTCAAACACGATACACGGTTCATTTTTACTTTATGACCGACAACTCCCGAAATGAAACAATCGGTGACGAATATTTTTGGTACATTTTTTATTTAGTTTACGAGATGAACGAGTGAGGAAGTTTCTGCAATATTTATTTTGGTAGTTGTGTATTATACGGAACCCCGTTTTTTGTACACCGACACAAACAAAAATAATATAAAAAACTCGAAAGATTAGGTTAGGCCAGGTTATGCTATATATACAAACGGACTAAATTATTTAGTTTAAAACCAACATTTGTTAATAAATAACAACACAAACAGCTATTAATTACAAAACAATGATTCTCGTAAGAGTGTTGCAGTAGCACTGACCTCGTAGTGGCGCTGTCTAGACCGGACTTGAAAGGATCCAATGGGGGCGAACGAAAGTTTCAGTTTCAGTTATGTTTGTTTTAATAGAACCTAAAAATATTCTCAAAAGGATGTTTGGAGTTTTGAACTTACAAAAAAGAAGGGTACTTTCGGTACTTTTAAAAAAATAATTTCAAATTTTGTACAGTTTAGTTATGATCAATGTAAATAGAGAACTTAACCAAAACTACTATCTTATTGGGTTTATCCTACCAGCTCACAGCCACCTTCCTGTTTCCGGTTTTATCTTTCTCTATAGTTTTAAACTTCCGGTCCGCCCATGCAAGAGACTATGCGACACTATAAAAGGAAATCAGATAAAATAATTAAAGAAAACTAATCTTTTCCACTTTGGATTTTTGAACAGTTTTGATTGACTTTATTTGTGATGTTATTTCATCAAATATGTATTCCCAATCGTCACGCATTAACAATACGCCGTATAAACCGTTTAGTTTTGCGAGATGTAAACACAATACAACGTGAATCCTCAGAAATAAAGTTAACCTAAAAATAATTTAAAATCAGCTGTATCAAAGAAAACAACAAGATAAAACGTATTTCAGAATTTTAAAAGTTTAATTTTACGAGATGTAAACAATCAATCACAACACAACGTAAATACGCACAAATAAAGTAAACACTGTTATAAGTTAACCTAAAAATAATTTAAAACAGCTGTTAAATTTATTACAAAATAAGTGTTTCCAAGAAAAATGAATAATTTTCGGCAAATCTGCTGCAAACACTGTTTAATTTGAGATCTCAATAAATTAAAATCGGTCCTAATATAAAGGGTATACACGGTAGACGAAGAAATTTCTTGACGAATTACAAAATAAGATAAAGAGATTATCTAAACATCTCTGACTTAGTTTGGAAAGTAATGCATTTTATAAATTTGATACAGGAAACTAGAGTGTGACTTGACTTGACTTATTTCCTTTTATCTCCTATTGGAGCATAGGGCGTCCAGAAGAGCTCTCCATCTGTCCCTGTCTCTAGCAAGTGCCTTCACTTCTCTCCAAGTCTTATTAACCTCTTTTCCTTCTTTAATAACGGTCCTCTTCCAGGTTTCTCGGGGTCGACCTCTTCTTCTCACACCTTGCGGGTTCCAATCTAGGGCCTCTTTCTCAATAGTTCCGTCTGGCTTCCTCAGTGTATGTCCTAACCACCTCCACTTCCTCTCTCGAATCTGCAGTTTGACCCGAATTTGACCTGTTTCTCTCCATAAATCCTCGTTTGTAATGATCTCAAGCCAATGAATGTTCATGATACGGCGAAGACACCTATTGATGAAAACTTGCAGCCGAGACGTAATTAAACTTGTAACTTTCCACGTCTTTAACGTTTAAATCTTTAACATTTGTGTTGAAGATGCGAAGCTTCGTTTTCTTTGAGATGTTTCGATTTTGCCAAATCGGATACAGTTGTACAAAGGCGGCGTTTGCTTTTTTAATGCGAGTCTTCACATCATCATCAGCTCCTCCACTTGTTGAAACAACACTTCCTAAGTAAGAAAAAGTGTTGACCTCCTCTATTTCTTCTCCATCGCAGTTTAGAGCTTGTCTGTTTTCTGCATTCATCTTCATAACTTTAGTTTTCGGATGATTTATATTGAGTCCTGCCGCTTCAGCTATTTCCTTCAGCGCATTCAACTTAAACTGCATATCCGTGTATCTCTGCGAAAGCAGGCACATATCATCTGCGTAATCCAGATCTTCAAGACGTCTGTGTAATCCCCATTGAATTCCTCGTCTTCTATCACCAGTTGTCCTCCTCATAGCTGCATCCAACACCAAAAGAAAAAGGATTGGGGACAAGATGCATCCCTGACGGAGATGGGCTGCGTCAACTTTCCTTGATGAAGTACCTGGCATTGATACCCGTCATACAGATCTTTTATTATATTAATTATCTTCTATCTTCTATTATTAATTATCTCTAGTAAACTAGAGTGTACTGATATAGAACCCTATTGAAAATATCGGCCATTATAAACAGTTTTTTTCTGCATACAATGTTACCAACCCCACCTCTCTACGATGACAAATAGCGGAGTTATTGTCACAAATGTAATTTCGAACCCTGAAGTGTCAAAGTAAAAGTGACATTCGGTATAGTTACTCAAGGCCGAGTCACCGAGACGAGCGTAGCGAGTGGACGCTCCTTCACAACCTCCATGCACTGAAACTACTGCCCCCTTAATCCTTACCAAAACAATAAACATTTCTTATACCGTCAAAGAGCGTTACATTTAGAGGTTCTACTGTTATTGTTGGGCTGGGTAAGTACCATGATGCCTTGATAGTATTAAAATTATATCCACGTGTAGTCCACAATATTTTATCGATATTCTGGAAAAATATAGCAACCAACTATAATAATACCCGTGTATAATCAAACGAAATGAAACCGAATACAAGATGGCGGTTAGAGATCTGTGACATGCGCAATAGATACGGTTGTCTGTCACAATAGACACATACAAAAACCTAATGCACTGGAATAACTGTATTCAACGTTTCCCTAGTACAGTTAGGCGCGCGCGCGCGCACACCTCTAGCGCGTTGAATATTTGGGACGCACTGCACTGCAGTTTAGTGGCTTGTATGAATACTGAGGAAAACACTGCACTAACTTTCTGACTTGACCGCAAAACTAAATAAAAACGAACCAAAACTGATCGTTGGTTCGTTGGTCGTCAAAATAAAAGAAAACTAGTAACGCCATCTTTGTAAAAATATTTAATAAAAGTCAAACTTTCCTTGACTCGAGCTATAAACACGTACTGAAAGCAAATCGTTGATTTTTTTTGCTCCGTTATTCTTTAACCATAACAGGCGATTTTTTAGACTGTTTTGGTTCATTAATCTTTACATTCCACAAAAATTAAAATTTTTACAGCCGATTTTAGAAATTACTCCTTTTTTAAACAGGATTTTTACTGAGACATTTTTCGAAAAATGGCGACCAATACGTTTTATTTGGGCTACACTTGAGACAAATTTGATCAAAATCGTTATAGCTGAGTTTGTGAATAATCTTAATTTTGTACTTTCCCCCCCCCCAAATTTTGAGTTTGGGGGGGAGTATCACAAGTTAAGCTCAAAATATGAACTGATACGAAATTTCATTAAAATCAGTTCACCCGTTTGGGCTGTACACTCCGTATGGTGTAGCCTAGACTTTCATAATGCGCGTCAGGAGAGGTTGCAAGCGGGAGGTCACAAATTAAGCCCAAAACATGAACAGATACGAAATTTCATTAAAATCAATTCACCCGTTTAGGCTGTACAGTCCATACGGTGTAGCTTAGACTTTCATAATGCGCGTCAGGAGAGGTTGCAAGCGGGAGGAGAAGTGACGTCACAACTGCTACCGCTGATAAAGACATTGACTCAGCTCCATTCCGCTGTCAACGTCTGTCATGTTGCCGTCTTATCGTCTTTGTTTTGTTTACAAACAATTGGACAAACTTTCTAATCAGAAAAATCATTATATAAATTTCAAAATGGCGGCAAATTACAAAATAAAAGTTTATACAACATCCAATGAGCCTAAACATATATGAGGTTAATAACAATTGTAGAGACCGTAAGTAAATTACCGTTAGAAAGTTTAATAAACTCTTATGTACATTTCGGTAACATTGCTACCATCTTCAGAGCGATATAAAGCAATACTGTCCTTAGTATTAGCCAAGGTACATGAGGGTTTATTAAATTTCTTTATTATTACAAAAGTTTAGTTTTTTTTTAAACTTTTTAGTAGTAGGTTTGATTTTTATTAAATTTAATATTTAAACAAATATTTACAAACAATTAAGACAGTTTTAACCATAAAAATCGTTGTATAAATTTCAAATGATTAATTATACATTTTCTGATAATGCAAGGTCATTGTCAAAACACTACACTATACATTTTCTGATAATAAAAGGTCATTGTCAAAACACTACATTATACATTTTCTGATAATGCAAGGTCATTGTCTAAACACAAACACTATACAACATTACATGTTGCCACATTTTGTGGGTCTTTTAAAACAGTTTACATTATCTGGTATATAATGAGCTAAGCTTCGAATTATTAATTAAAAACATATTAAAACTATAAACATGGATGCCATCTTACTTCCTGACGGTTTCACCTTCTCCAACAAACCAATGTTTTTGAAACGCACAGTACAAAACTCACTGCAAGACTGAGTTGAGTGTTTCCCCCTCTACACCAACCTGCGCAGACACGACTGCGCATCTCAAGGTCAGAGGTCAGGCTACATCTTACGCACTGTACATACGACTGACGGGAGACATTCCAAAAACCATTTTTTTAGGACACAGGGCGGAATTAAATTTGACAAAGATTTTCGACCCATTGCATAACTTTTTCATACTACAGTCTTGGAATGTAATAGCATGGAATAATATTACTATTAAATGGAATCTATGCCATTGTAGTTACTGGCTATTCATTTTCGGATTATAAACATCAAGACCAATAGAAAATGTTAAGTAACACATCGTCGAATTCTTCTTAATTTCCCGTCTATCCGCCATTTTGTTTTGTTTTTTTCAAAAAACAATATAACTGCTGAAATAGTAAAGATATTGAGTTCAAATTTAGTACAAGTATTTTTGCATGTTACGTTTTACAAGTGTACCAAAACACCAAGAATTTGTTTTAATAACTTTCGAAATGGCGGCCATTTAAAATCTTCAACGAAAGATATCTCAAATACCGTTAACTTTACAAAAAACTTACAAGAGACAATAGTTATTTGTGCAACTAGTGAGCAAAGTGGCACTTTTGTAAACGAGAGAAAAATGTTGACGCACGAGGCTTGCCGAGTGCGTCAATTTTATCGAGTTTAAAAAAGACACTTTGCTCACGAATTGCACATTATACTTTGTCTACAGTTGTTATTTTGTGATGAAAACAGTTCATACTGGCGGTCGTACTTTTTCCTTGATTTGACAGGAAGGAGATTTAGTACAACGTTGTTAACTTTTCCCGCTAATTTATGCGGGGTATTTTGACAGGTTTTCATCCTCTGCACTGTACATATTTTAAAACTAACTACACAAAATATAGCAGTAGTGCTAAACAACACATCACCACTGAGTAGAAGTTCTCACGTCAAAACTGAGGTTATTTATGAATATTACAAATAACTTAGGTGTATTGTTGAGGAAACAGGATTTCCAACTTCAAAACTCGGCAAACGAAAAATACTCTCCGTGTACCATACACTGTCAATCATCTTCATGAATAATTACTTCCTTTTTCAACTTTAAAACGTTGTTCTGTTGTTTATTTATGTTATTTTACATGTAAGAATTAATCTAACCTACATACGGGACATTTCTTGTATATTATAAATCAATTCAAATAAACTTAACCTAAATTTCGTTTTGTTCGGTTGCCATTCGGAGTGAGCAAAATAGTGGGCAAAGCGAAACTGTTGAGAAATCAGCTGTTTTGCAAACTAATTAAAATGAACAAAATGCCACTTTGTCAACAACTGTGGACAAAATATTTTTCTTTCTTAACGACAAACAAAATGGTATTACTTTTTCTGTAGGTCAAAGAATAACCAAGTTATCGACAAAAAACTAAAAACACAATTTCTTGGCGATTGTCTACAACAATCAAAACTAGTCTAACACCAACACATTTTTCAATTATGTTCATTTGTATCCATGGAAACTATTAACTATTTCAATTCATAATAAAACTACTTACCATTGCCACTCCATTACCATTGCACGATGTGGGTAGCCTTGCTCGGGGGTTAGCCCCATGACAACCAGGCGCTCTATTGGCATTACTCATGGCGCAGAGCATAAAGGTTAACTCCCTTGTCACGTCATCGGTGTATTTAAATTATTTATAGGTATAAAACTATTTAATCGTAATTTTAAAAACGAGGTCAATGACCTTGGGTATAAAAAAATTCATTTATTCAATAACTCAACTACCAACAAAATGGCGGTCTTCTAAACGACCATTATCTAGTCCGCCATATTGGTTCTAGTCGCTGTAATAAGTTCTGTTTACGCCAAATGTTTCTATGTACTTGTATTTTCAATATACAATCTTGTGGTGAAATTCACAATAATGATTCGAATTTACCTCTAACCACAATCACTGGAAACTTTAAAATAAAACACAATTATTTGATCAATTATTGTTCTTTATTTATTCTTTCCACTAAAATGCCCTGATGTACATTTCGATAACATGCTTATCATCATCGGAGGGTCTTGCTTCTAAACTAAACTAAATCTAAACTTACATATCTACTAATGAAATAAAATTAAACCTAAACCTATAATAACCCGAATTCAATAAACTTGTATGAGCACACTGTGGCGAAATCAAAGATTAAAATCAAACCCAATACCACAATTTAATAAAACAAACTTTTATTTCCTAATGTACATTTCAATAGTACTGTAACATAGTTACTGAAATGTACATCAGGCAATAAAAGTTTGTTTTACTAAATTGCGGTATTGGGTTTGATTTTAACCTGAATTCAAGCTAAAATTAAGAATAATAAATAAATAAAGAACAATTAATCAAATAATTGTGTTATATTTTAAAGTTTCCAGTGATTGTGGTTAGGGGGTGAATTCGAATCATTATTGTATTTTCAATTTCATCAAAATCTGCTAATAAAAAAAAATAAGTTAATTGTTTACAATCAAATGAGAACCCATTAGTTTTGTGCTAAATTTATAGCATAAGTTGTAAACGTTACACTGCATCATTTTTTTTTTTTTCAAAAACTGCATCCATTTTCACTCCTTCATTGACAAACTATGAACCGACATTTTCTGTTAGTTTTCATTCCGCGGATGAACGAATGAAATAGTTTGTGCATTGATATAGCACACTTCATTCACATCAATTTGTTTAAACAACAACAATTTGTACCTCATTCGATTGGCAAAGACAGCAACGTACATTCAGGCTGTTGTGCACAACAGACATTGCTGAATCGGGTGGATGACCTCTTGAAATATCAGCTGACATAGTTAGACTTGTGGACACTGTTTATAATTACGTACAAATCAGTGGAAGTACTTGGCGTAACACGAAATACCTGCATATAACATTTTACTTTCACATATATGCAGTCTACATGAGAACCCAAGTGTAAATATATGGATGGCTAATTATAACTTTTTCCTTTTCCCAAATAATTGCGTCCATTTTATCTCATATTAAGAGGACAGGTTTTGATATGTAGCCGTGTTTTGAGTTGTTAACTGCCGTAAAAAGTAAACGAGTTGATAGGGTCCGTCATGTTACTTACCCAACCCTATCTTACAATAGGCATCATGGACCTTGTAGGAAATGTTAAATTGTATTGGTAGGTGAAGGGGGTGAGTTGGTTTAAAACAGTTGTTACACAGGTTTTCTGAACCTCGCAGTTGTGTGTATCATTACGTTTTTACTCGCGTCAGTCTCTCGGCTTTGGGCATGACGTCACGACTCCTCCACTTGCTACGCTCAAGCCGGTGACTCGACTTTCACCTATCTCGTTACTATACAGATATATTTTGTTTGAGGTCAGTGATCGGCTTCGCCATTTTTAATTTTAAAAACCATGAAATAACACCCCCCCCCCCCAGTCCTCGAATACTCTCGTTAGGGTAGGAAGAAAACAAAAGTTGGTTAAGAGAGAAAACTGAAACAGGGATTCTAAGGGTACGAACAGAACAAGTGGGTCGCGGTAGAGGTGGAGGTCGCGGTGGATGCTACTAGTTAAGTCGCGGTCGATGTCGACAGCACATAGCAAGGAGGTTACCTGCACTGCTCAGTCGAGCTAGGACCACTACCAAGTGGAGTAGTTTGATGAAATTTGAATGACAAGATGATTGTGCTTTTGCGATGTTGTGCGATGATAGTGATGAAATGTCAGCTGTCACCAAGTGGTGGCTGATAGGTGATATAACCACAATACGGGAGTGAGCTGCACAATTGCTATCAATCATCCTTCATTTAGCACTTGAAATTAAAAAATGAACTTAATACGCTAAAGAGATTATGGGTAGCAACTAGAGTACCCTTGCGCACGGAATGACAGACGCCAGACGTGTTCTATGCGAGCTGCTGTGGAGGGGAATGGCAAATTGGCCTTGAACGCATCAATCACAGGGAAGCATTCTTGTAGACCACACAGTAAGCATCCATGTAAAAACAAACTCATTTGATTTTCAAAAGCATCGATGTAAACCTACTGGATGGCATCACGCTAAACTCCACCGCGACTTACCTGCTCTGTTCTCTTCCATTCACTACAATGTGTTTGTTTTACATGGATGTCGACATCCACCGCGACCCACTTGTTCTGTTCGTTCCCTAACCCGAGAAATGTGTAGATCCAGTTAAGTCGTCCGTACTGAATAGTTAACTTGCAATTTAAGGGGATAGATTTCTGTTACAATTATTTAGTCGGAAAAATATTGTTTTCGTTGAGAAATTTCTGATGATCTGTTTTCAAGAATAGAAAAATCTGCTACGAATGTTTTCTAACTGAACGTAAATGCAGAATAATCGCGGTGCCAAGCGCTGTCACATCGGGGAAACGAGTTGGTAAACCCGCAGGGTGCCGATTGGTTTCTTCAAGATCAGACTATCTACTGAACTCGACGCGTGGCGGCTTGTATAAAGGGCTGTCATGCATATAGTCTTGCTTCTTGTATTATCACCTGAACAATAATAATCTGGTAAAGTATACGCCAAACTTATTTTATAAACTCACCTTAAATCCTTTCCTCTGCTGTTGACGACAGCACACACACAGAGTCAGACAGATAATGCTTGCTGCCAGGAGTGCAAAACCTAGAAGAGGTCCTGCGAGAGGTACAGTATCCGTCACATCTGTAAACAAACAAAACCGCATCTGTCAAACCATTGATATTATATAACAGATTACCAACGACATAGTATGCTTAGAAGCTGAGAAATTAGACTCCAGTACTGCCATCTAACGGCAGACTTCTGGAACTTCAAGGACATCATGCTGTATTACACTAGCGCATTCTGAACCTGGACCCATTACACCACAATGTTCAATACTGAGCCTCACATTATCGTGAGGATACCTTTTTAGATATTAACTTAATGATACTTCATATGTATCAGTGACAACATAAGTATCAGTGACAACATATTTATCAGTGACAACACATGTATCAGTGACAACATATGTATCAGCGACAACATAACTATCTGTGACAACATATGTATCAGTGACACAATATGTATCAGTGACAACATATTTATCAGTGACAACATATGTATCAGCGACAACATATGTATCAGTGACAACATATGTATCAGTGACAACATAACTATCTGTGACAACATATTTATCAGTGACAACATATGTATCAGCGACAACATATGTATCAGTGACAACATATGTATCAGCGACAACATAACTATCTGTGACAACATAACTATCTGTGACAACATATTTATCAGTGACAACATATGTATCAGTGACAACATATTTATCAGTGACAACACATGTATCAGCGACAACATATGTATCAGTGACAACATATTTATCAGTGACAACATATGTATCAGCGACAACATATGTATCAGTGACAACATATGTATCAGCGACAACATAACTATCTGTGACAACATAACTATCTGTGACAACATATTTATCAGTGACAACATATGTATCAGTGACAACATATTTATCAGTGACAACACATGTATCAGCGACAACATATGTATCAGTGACAACATATGTATCAGTGACACAATATGTATCAGTGACAACATAAGCATCAGTGACGACATATATCACTGACGACATATGTATTAGTGACAACATAAGTATCAGTGACAACAAATGTATCAGTGACAAAGTATGTATCAGCGACAAAGTATGTATCAGCGACAACAATGTACCTGTGATAACATATGTATCAGAGACTACATATGTATCAGTTACAACCATTGTATCAGTAACAACATATGTATCAGTGACATGTTTTAATTTAGGTTATCGATGTTTTGTTTTAAGAAGATTTGAATTTAGAATATAGGAAGTAAACTTGACAGGAGTTGGGTAGATTCTTAGAAAACCTTTTGATGAACTCCATTGAAGACCTTTCACTTAATATCAGGATGAAATTAATGTACCAGCAAGACAGAGCACCAGCTCATAATAGTTGTGCAGTTTTTAAACACTACTTTTACTGTAAAATGACTAGGCACATACGGGCCATTAAATAGATCTTAAACAACAAGGTCCCGACCTAACACCCCTTGATATCTTCTTGTGGAGGTACAGTACCTAAAAAAAATGAACGGTATAAAGAACGTTTATCCTTCGGTCGAGAATATGAAAGAAAACTCTTATTTTCAAATTCATCATAACGCCATTAAAAAAGCTAATCAATAATAGTTTTGTAAGAGCTAATGTTTGTTCCACAACGGTAAGACCGGTCTTCACTGTTTAAAGATTTAATAATTCACTTAATTGTCAAGATAACAGATGTCTATCAAACAACAAAATAAAATATTAATTGTGTGTTGTTGTATTCATCAAACAATATAGCTATAACCGAAATTAAAACAAAAGAATTGAGAAATTGGTTTTAAACGGAACTTTCGGGACTTGTATCTCGTAAGCGAGGAAGAATATAAAAAAAACACAAGAATGAAAATCTTAAAATCACGTTTAATACCAAATTTAAAAAAAAAAGTTCTCATTATATATTTTAAAGTGACCGCCATATTTGAAAAAAAGTGTTAATCGATCAAAATCAAACAATCTACCATGAATCTGAAAAGACGCAATTTCTTAAAATCCTTTCTATTGATGTTATCCCAATTTTTCAGAAGCTGAATAATCCAAAAGAGAGGGATCTAACCCACGATTAGGATCGCTCAGGATTGCCAACTAAAGTGAGCCCCACAGGGTCATACCATAATAGATAGGTAGTGTCTACAAACGATATTTTTAACAATATTTGTCATCGTAGAGAGAGGTGAGGTTGACATGCAGAAATGAAATCTGCACATTTGTATCTAATTTAGTGTGTGTTAGAAGTTGAATCACACGCGAAATATGAACAAAAAACTGTTCAATATGGCCGCCATATGTTATAGGGATTGACGTTCACAATTTCTTTACATACCAAAAAGTGAAAGGAAAAAAAAGATATTTTGGCCGACAATTTTTTTTTATTTTTTTTAATTGTTGTTTAAAAGTGAAAAACATCTCGGTCATTCCCGCCTTATATAAAAAAAAAAGAAAAGAACTTAAAATGAAGGCTCACTAACTCTCGAAAACTCAAATAGCGTCAGGGTCGGAAAAGAACAAGAGTTGGTTAAAAGGGATCTAACAAAAGGTGTACATCCAACCTCAGGATTGTACAGGGCAGTGAAATATAAACACAATTTCGAAATTGTTAATAAAAATTAACAGATAACACCCGATGATTCGGGGAAAGTTTGTGCAAACAAATTATTGTGATTTGTATATCCAACACGGAGTAGACATCTCGATGAGTCATAGATGAAAGGTTTCATCTATCTTTAGACTAATGTCATTGACTGATGACGTAAACAGAACAACGTTTTACAGGGAACTCCTTGTCATTTTGGCATCATCTGGATAGTGGTGGGGTAGTCACTCAGTTAATCAGCTTTACTAGGTATCTTTTATTGATAATAAGTAACTCGAATACCAGGCCACTTTGTTTTATATAACAATTACTATTTAAAACTATTACTTTATGAGTTCTTTTCTTAAAACCCCTGTGGAAGTAAACTGTTCCGCATAAAAACATGTAAAATATACGTTTCATCATACAAGATTTCTTCCTTGTTGTTTAAACGCGAAAAACCCCTCGGTCAATTTGGTATATGTTCGGTTGTCCGAACATTTGGTAATCCGAACATTTCTCGGTCCCAATTAATTAGTTTGTGTTTACGGGGTTCTACTACATTTCAAAAAGCTTTCTATTCTTTTAGTTACTTTACATTTTCAAAAGACAGACTGATGTTGGGGAACAAACCTCTCTGCCATCATGTGATCGGTTATCCGAACATTTGGTAATCCCAACACTTCTCGGCCCCAATTAGTTTGTATTAACTGGCTTCTACTACATTTCTAAGAGCTTACTTTTATTCTTTTAATTACTTTTCCTTTTCAAAAGACAGATTGATGTTGGGGAACAAATCTCTCTGCCATCATGTGATCAGTTATCCGAACATTTGGTAATCCCAACATTTCTCGGTCCCAATTAGTTTGTGTTAACGGGGGGTTCTACTATATTTCAAAAAGCATTCTATTCATTTAGTTACTTTTCATTTTCAAAAGACATGTTGATGTTGGGGAACAAATCTCTCTGCCATCATGTGATCAGTTATCCGAACATTTGGTAATCCCAACATTTCTCGGTCCCAATTAGTTTGTGTTAACGGGGGGTTCTACTATATTTCAAAAAGCATTCTATTCATTTAGTTACTTTTCATTTTCAAAAGACATGTTGATGTTGGGGAACAAATCTCTCTGCCATCATGTGATCGGTTATCGGAACATTTGGTAATCCCAACATTTCTCGGTCTCAATTAGTTTGTGTTATCGGGGGGGATCTACTATATTTCACAAAGCTTTCTATTCATTTACAGTAGTTACTTTTCATTTTCAAGACAGATTGATGTTGGGGAACAAACCTCTCTGCCATCATATGATCGGTTATCCGAACATTTGGTAATCCCGAAACTTCTCGGCCCCAATTAGTTTGTATTAACGGGCTTCTACTACATTTCTAAGAGCTTACTTTTATTCATTTAATTACTTTTCCTTTTCAAAAGACAGATTGATCTTGGGGAACAAATCTCTCGGTCATCATATCATATGATCGGTTATCCGAACATTTGATAATCCCAAAACTTCTCGGTCCCAATTAGTTTGTGTCAACGGGGGGTTCTACTATATTTCAAAAAGCTTTCTATTCATTTAATTACTTTTCCTTTTCAAAAGACAGATTGATGTTGGGAAACAAACATCTCGGTCATCATATCATATGATCGGTTATCCGAACATTTGGTAATCCCAACATTTCTCGGTCCCAATTAGTTTGTGTTAACGGGGGGGGGGGGGGTTCTACTATATTTCAAAAAGCTTTCTATTTATTTAGTTACTTTTCATTTTCAAAAGACAGATTGATGTTGGGGAACAAACCTCTCGGTCATCATATGATCGGTTATCCGAACATTCGGTAATCCCAACACTTCTCGGCCCCAATTAGTTTGTATTAATTAGAAGCTAAAAGGTTTCTTCTATTCATGTAATTACTTTTCATTTTCAAAAGACAGATTGATGTTGAGGAACAAACCTTTCGGTCATATCATATGACCTACAATTCACTCATTATAGGAAGTATGTTACACCTTTACTGATTATAAATTATCAACAAGTAATTGTTATTGATTGGTTGTGTAATACAAACAACCGGTTGCAAGCGGTTTAACAGCTGCCTGTAATTGGACCAGTAGGCTTATTAGTTTTTAAGAGCTGAAATGACCCCCCCCCCCTCTCCTAGAGATGACTATAGAAACATTTCTTTCAGATAGCGTCCTTAGTTGATTTTAACTTATTGATTGACAACAACAAAACTGATCTTTCTAGCGAGAACTGGTTCTAACTGGTTTAGGAGATGTACAAATGTGAAACTGTATACAATCTTTATGTAACGTTGCGTCACATAATTATTGTTAACTGCTTGTTAGTTACAGATATTTAAAAGAATGTTAATTACCAGTTTTTTAAAATCCTTAAACTCTAAAAAGTGACATCGCCGGCGCCACCATTTACACCTCGGGTACTCGTGGACAATTCTGGAAGATACAGAACTCTCTGCAGAGATAAACAAAAAGTTTCGACCACAGGTCTAAGGAATGTCGAAGTAGGAGTTTCCCCCACGCATGATTTAAATATAAAATAACGACCTTGTGAGATTGCGGCGATACACTCATACCTGGTTTGGGCAGTGACAGGTACTTCCGTTAGCTGTGAATTTATACCACAGAAAATGGGTTTTTTAGCGTTAACCTTTCCGCCATGTTGTTCAAAAGCCAAAAACCAATCTATACTACCTTCTCTGTGCTTTCCGGTCATATCGCCTTAAAAAAAATTGAATAATAAAGACCCCCCCCCCTAGCCCTCGAATACTCTAATAGCGTCAGGCTCGGAAAGGACCATGTAAATATTGTATGTGTTAGTATGATAGCCTATATATTTTTCGTCATAATGCTTCAAAAACAGCTGTTCTCAATACACGCATTGAGATGCTAAAGTTGTTCTTTTTAGTCCTAACCTAAAAACATCAGCTGAGGTCGCGAGGTCATCAGCTGTTACTTCGCTTTTACGAATTAATTAACGATTGTAAAGCATCTATAAAAACAAACGATACTCTCCATTGTAAATAACCGTTAAAACAGCTGTTACCATCGATGTGAAGGTAAATAGGTTAGTATATAACATTTTAATTTTTGTGAAACTGGTTTTTAACGACCGAGGCGGAGCTGAGGCCGGAAAATGAGCGAGGATTGAAAAGCTTCTTTTGGTCCAAGTGATGAACTATATTTTTCGTTATACTGCAAACAATATAAGAACACAATTTCACAAAAACTAAAATGTTACAACCTATTTGCCTTCAAATCGATGGTAACAGCTGTTTTAACGGTTATTTACAATCGAGAGTATCGGTTGTTTTTATAGATGCTTTACAATCGTTAATTAATTCGTATAAACGAAGTAACAGCTGATGACCTCGCGACCTCAGCTGATGTGTTTAGGTCCTATGACTAAAAAGAACAACTTTAGCATCTCAATGCATGTATTGAAAACAGCTGTTTTGAAGCAGTATGATGGAAAAAAATTTTTGTGTTTATTAATTTCGTTACGTATGTTTAACACACGTTCGGTGTTGTGGGTATTCTGGTTACAATGTATACAAAGCTTAGTCATCACAACATCTGTTGTAATTAATCTGGATGACTCTTATCAGTCAAACAAAGATGTACGTGACTCATACAAGTGTTATCAGTACCAAGGTCACGGTACACCGCTAAGTGTGTGATAGTTCAGATTAATTATCTATTGCCACCAGTTGGTAGCAACGTCTCGATTGAAACCAGGAAAATGTGGGCGCTAAAATATCCCCCCCTCTCTTCTACTATACAATAGCGACCTTGAACAAGAGCGACAGAGAGATTTGATAGGAAAGATGTAACAGAAGGATATAACCAAAGATTATATGAAAGTGTAGATCCAGCTAGTGTCTACGGGATTGCCAAGCCCGTACTAATTATAGTAAACTCCTGGGGAGGGGAGGGGGAAGAAATGAATGAATTAAAAATCTATTTTAGACAATTGTTTAATAATAACAAACCCCGAAAACACCAAATGTGTACTCTAGATGTGTATCATTCTTCCACCTCCCACTTCTAACCTTGCGGTCATCATTGTCTTGACAAAAACAAAATTACAACAAAATACAGATCTTGTAATAGTGTTAGGATCATAAAAGAACAAAATTTGGTTAACAGAGAACTCATAGGAAAGACGAAAAAAGCGATATAACGCTGAACTACACGTAAAAAGGTGTTGATATAGCTAGGCTATCTTGGGATTGCCACATGTTTACAATTTCTTTACACAAAAATATAAAAAAACCCAAAATCTTTTAAAGATAATTTATACAATTAGTTTCTTGTTGTTTAAAGGTGAAACACCTCGCGGTCATCGTCGCCTTTTAAAAATAGGAAGAACACAAAATAAAACACCCCAGCCCTCGAATACTCTAATAGCGTCAGGGTCGGAAAAGAACAAGAGTTGGTCAAGAGAAACTTGATGACAAAGATGAAAGAGATGAAAGAACTCTAAACTGCACGAAGGTAGCGACCAAGCTAAACTACCTCGGGATTGACACGTTTACAGTTTTTTTTACATAAAAGTGAGAAAACCCACAATATTCAAAAAAAATAATTTTTTTTTAGTTAATTCATACAATTTTGTGTCTTGTCATTTAAAGGAGAAAAACCTCTCGCTTTATAAAAATAGAAAGAACACTAAATAAAAAACCTTAGACCTCAAATATTCTAATAGCGTCAGGGTCGGAAAAGAACAAACATTGGTCAAGAGAGATCTGATAGGAAAAAGAGGGATTTAACGCTACTTATAGGATCATAAGAGAACAAAATTTGTTTAAGAGAGAACTCATAGGAAAGACGAAAAAAGCGATCTAATGCTAAACTACACGTAAAAAGATGTCGATCTAGCTAGGCTACCTTGGGATTGCCATACGTTTACAATTTATTTACATACAAAATTTTAAAATATCAAAAATGGTTTTCTAGATAATTTACACTATTTTGTTTCTTCTTACGTAAAAGCAAAAAACCTCTCGGTCATCATCGCCTTATAAAAAGAAATAAAATAACATAACCCCCCCCCCCCCTAGCCCTCGAATACTCTAATAGCGTCAGAGATTCGGAAAAGAACAAGATTTGATCAAAAGAGATTTGATTGAAAATAAAGGAAAGGGATCTACCCCAAGACCACCCCATCGACACTGCCAACTAACTATACTTCATTCAGTGAGTGTTGAGAGTGAAGTGCCGCCCATACCCTAACCGGACAGAGTATCTAGCCAATACCGGGAAAGGACGTCACATGGAATGTGCCCCCAATTCACAGTCATACCCCAGTCGACAGCCAGTTCTCGAATGCTTTAGTTCGTTTCGTTGAGTTAGGTGACCGATTTAAGGGGTCATTAAAACACAACAACCCCGTCGCACGCATAAGGGCCGCTTGTGAATCGGCCTGACCCCGACGTCAGTGCCTTAGTATACCTTAGTGCCTTAGTCAGGGTACCATCGTAATAGAAAGTAGCGTCTTCCTGTGTTTTCTACAAGTTACATTTTCGATAATAACTTCGCTATTTGTCATCGTAGAGAGGTAGGGTTGGTACAGTTACATGCAGAATTTAAATCTGCAAATTTGTATCTAATTCAGTGTTTTATAACAGACAAGATATTGACAAAAAGCAATATTAACGGTTTTAATTAGATTTTTCTGAATTACAATAAGGTCCTATATGAGGACACTACCTGAACCAAATTTTATATTATTTTCGTGCCCTGTACAAGTGATTACGTACCGACGACCAACGGAATATCGAAAATCACGTTTTCAGTTTTATGATCAGTTAAAAAATGAAGGTCAAAATTTTCGACGGTTATCAAACTTCACACTCTGGCCAGGAGTAGATCCAGCTAGGTACCTAGGGATTGCCAGTCAGTACTAACTATAAGCGAGCCTTTGAAAAGAGATATGGGTGTGTAAGTTAGTGCAATTTTTAAACTCAAACAATGCAGTCAAACTTCTAATTAGGACCTTGAAGGTAGGTCCTAGTCAGTGGGCGTCCTATACGGTGTTGTAATGTATATATTAATTATATACTGAAGGAGTGGGGGGCGCCACCTTGTTTGGTCATGTCCGCGTCAGACAGCACACGCGCTTAATGTCTTCCCACTTCCTTAGTGGCGCGTTGACTTCTGCCCCTGCCTCCATCTATCCAGTTGATAGCGTTTTGTAAATCATGGTACTTACCCAGCCCCATCATACAATGTAATACGAGCAGATCTCTTGGGCCAGTACGATAATTTTGTTTTAAACAGTTGTTACACGTGTTCTGAACCTCGTAATGCTCGAAGTATACCAGACTATCTCCATCATGGTACTTACCCAGCCCCGTCATACAATGTAATACAAGCAGATCTCTTGGGCCAGTACGATAATTATGTTTTAAACAGTTGTTACACGTGTTCAGAACCTCGTAA
This sequence comes from Aphrophora alni, assembly GCA_963513935.1. Classification (NCBI taxonomy): domain Eukaryota; kingdom Metazoa; phylum Arthropoda; class Insecta; order Hemiptera; family Aphrophoridae; genus Aphrophora; species Aphrophora alni. The sequence goes on from CAUPSG010000127.1 coordinate 61,122, forward strand.
TGCTTGAAGTATACCAGACTATCGCCATCACGGTACTTACTCAGCCCCATCATACAATGTAATACAGCGCAGATCTCTTGGGCCAGTACGATAATTATGTTTTAAACAGTTGTTACACGTGTTCAGAACCTCGTAATGCTTGAAGTATACCAGACTATCGCCATCACGGTACTTACTCAGCCCCATCATACAATGTAATACAGCGCAGATCTCTTGGGCCAGTACGATAATTTTGTTTTAAACAGTTGTTACACGTGTTCTGAACCTCGTAATGCTTGAAGTATACCAGACTATCGCCATCACGGTACTTACTCAGCCCCATCATACAATGTAATACAGCGCAGATCTCTTGGGCCAGTACGATAATTTTGTTTTAAACAGTTGTTACACGTGTTCTGAACCTCGTAATGCTTGAAGTATACCAGACTATCGCCATCATGGTACTTAGCCAGCCCCATCATACAATGTAATACAAGCAGATCTCTTGGACCAGTACGATAATTTTGTTTTAAACAGTTGTTACACGTGTTCTGAACCTCGTAATGCTTGAAGTATACCAGACTATCGCCATCATGGTACTTAGCCAGCCCCATCATACAATGTAATACAAGCAGATCTCTTGGGCCAGTACGATAATTTTGTTTTAAACAGTTGTTACACGTGTTCTGAACCTCGTAATGCTTGAAGTATACCAGACTATCGCCATCATGGTACTTAGCCAGACCCATCATACAATGTAATACAGCGCAGATCTCTTGGACCAGTACGATAATTTTGTTTTAAACAGTTGTTACACGTGTTCTGAACCTCGTAATGCTTGAAGTATACCAGACTATCGCCATCATGGTACTTAGCCAGCCCCATCATACAATGTAATACAAGCAGATCTCTTGGGCCAGTACGATAATTTTGTTTTAAACAGTTGTTACACGTGTTCTGAACCTCGTAATGCTTGAAGTATACCAGACTATCGCCATCATGGTACTTAGCCAGCCCCATCATACAATGTAATACAGCGCAGATCTCTTGGACCAGTACGATAATTTTGTTTTAAACAGTTGTTACACGTGTTCTGAACCTCGTAATGCTTGAAGTATACCAGACTATCGCCATCATGGTACTTACCCAGCCCCATCATACAATGTAATACAAGCAGATCTCTTGGGCCAGTACGATAATTTTGTTTTAAACAGTTGTTACAAGTGTTCTGAACCTCGTAATGCTTGAAGTATACCAGAGTATCGTAATATACAGAGTGTCCAAAAAGTATGCGACCAATCTCGTATTTTAAAACTTTGTTGATATGTGGTAATAAAAAAACGTATAATTTAGTAAATTTTATTTTAAACTGAAAAATTATAACGTAAGTTACAAAGGGTATTGATAAAAACCATACAATGAAAATAATAATTACAGTATGGAAGTTACCAACATTTTGAAATCCCAAACTAAACGAAACAAGTTGTGATAGGAACAATCTAGACAGGACTGGTTTTTTTTCCTTCTTTCAACAATTGAAACTGAACTTAATCCATCTATCAATATTTCTATAAAATGAAAGCGTTTGTTGGCTGCACATCCTACGACGCACTCCAATACACAAAATCACTTGTTCTTGTGTTATTCACATTATTAGTCTTGTCTTAGGCCAAATCAAACGGTTTTATCCTGTCCAACCGCCGAACTTGAACTGAATTGTCGAGAACTTGTAGCATCTCGATGTTATGGTGCTTATGCAGTCTTTCTTCATGCTTCCTAGCAAATCGCCGAACCTCTTCATAAACAGACAAGACTGGTGTTCCAATTCTCTTAAAAAGGTTATCAATTTAGTCAAAGTGTTTTGCCTATTTCGAATAAACCTTCGTTAGGCTTAAAATAAGTGTTGTGCCTAACACTTAAGTGGACCTACAAGAAAGTTTATCATATGGATTTTTATTAAACTTTGACCCCCCTCCCTCTTTGTGCAAGCCGAAACTATTTATCCAAAGAAGTTCTCAAAATTTATATTTTCCTATTAAAATCTCTTCAAAAATATCGGAATGGGTCCCATACTTTTGGAACACCCCCAGTATATATTAAAACCTCTCTATATCGGGCCTCGAAGCTGTACACATTTAAAGGGTCCACTAATCGTTAAGCTCACTTCGATAACTTCACCATGCCGGATCGTTTAACAATACGATTATCACATTTTTTGGGGAGGTCAGCAGTGTTCGAAATTACATTTTTGACAGTAACTTCGCCATTTTTTATCCTAGAGGTTGGTACCATTACAAGCAGATCTGAAATCTGCCAGTTTGTATCTAATTTAGTGTGTTATAAGTTGAATGACACACGAGAAACGAAAAAAGAACTGTTTTGAATGACGGCCATTTTGAATTTACCTGAATTTCAAGAGTTCTATATAAGCACACATAGGCCACTATGCCAAATTTCATGTCCCAATCTTAATTTTTGTAACTAACCTAACCTATCTTCATTTTTGTAACTAACCTAACCTATCTTCATTTTTGTAACTAACCTAACCTATCTTAATTTTTGTGACTAACCTAACCAATCAATTTTTGTAACTAACCTAACCTATCTTCATTTTTGTAACTAACCTAACCTATCTTCATTTTTGTAACTAACCTAACCTATCTTCATTTTTGTAACTAATCTAACCTATCTTAATTTTTGTGACTAACCTAACCTATCTTCATTTTTGTAACTAATCTAACCTATCTTAATTTTTGTGACTAACCTAACCAATCAATTTTTGTGACTAACCTAACCTATCTTAATTTTTGTAACTAACCTAACCTATCTTCATTTTTGTAACTAATCTAACCTATCTTAATTTTTGTGACTAACCTAACCAATCAATTTTTGTGACTAACCTAACCTATCTTCATTTTTGTAACTAATCTAACCTATCTTAATTTTTGTGACTAACCTAACCAATCAATTTTTGTGACTAACCTAACCTATCTTAATTTTTGTAACTAACCTAACCTATCTTCATTTTTGTAACTAACCTAACCTATCTTCATTTTTGTAACTAATCTAACCTATCTTAATTTTTGTGACTAACCTAACCAATCAATTTTTGTGACTAACCTAACCTATCTAATTTTTTTGAGACTAACCTAACCTATCTTAATTTTTGTAACTAACCTAACCTATCTAATTTTTTTGAGACTAACCTAACCTACCTTAATTTTTGTAACTAACCTATCTTAATTTTTGTAACTAACCTACCTTAATTTTTGTTAACTAACCTAACCTATCTTAATTTTCGTGACTAACCTAACCTATCTTAATTTTTGTTGACTAACCTAACCAATCAATTTTTGTAACTAACTTATCTTAATTTTTTTGAGACTAATCTAACCTATCTTAATTTTTGTGACTAACCTAACCTATCTTAATTTTTGTGACTAACCTAACCTATCTAAATTTTTTGAGACTAACCTAACTTATCTTAATTTTTGTAACTAACCTAACCTATCTTAATTTTTGTAACTAACCTAACCTATCTTAATTTTTATGGCCACTAACGCCCTTACGTACAGACGACGAACGGACTTCGTACACTGGGTATGAAATCTTCCGTCCTAATTCCAATAAATCACGCGCGTACGTAAAGTAGACTTCTTATAGAAATAAATCAATTCACAGTGAAAGTTACAATACAAAATAACATAAATAAAATATTTACCAACGAATGTAACACCCTATCAAGTGTTTTCTTTGATTATATTTAGCTAATCATATGTTTACATCAGTCATTAATTTATTGGTTCTTTATTTGTAAACTTCCAATAGGTAAAACATAGAGCGGGGATGCAACTAACCCACTTTCGGATAGACAAAACATTTTGTGACGGTGTCACTTGGCAGCGAACAGCTGATCGGTAACGCAGCTATGTTGAGTAGACCACGCTGTGTTGAGCCTATTTGGCTTTGATACTTTTATTTTGGCTGATTAATTGAGGTTACGGCGTCCGTACGAGCTTTTCCCGAAGAGCCAATCTCCGAAATGAGATGAGCACTCCCAAGGACAATAATTCTTCTTAACTAGTGTCAGTGTTGTACGAGTGTTCAATTAATAATTAGCTTTAATTCTGTAATGTAATATTAATTTAATTATCCTTCCAAGCTGGATACCCTATAATGCATGGGCACCGTTGTAGCGAATTAGGTGTCACAATGGGCTTGGGCATTATGCAGTAGACATTAATCAAGCCCCCCCCTCCAAACGTAACGATGTCCTTCCAAGTGTTTGAAAATCGTTGCAATTTGGACTAGAGCTTGGAAACCTAGGGAAGGGTAAGCGAGACTCTCGACAAGTTTGGGAGTGGAGTTGTTGACGAATGTCATATATTGCAAACTGGGAGGAACTCCATGGATTGGACGGACACTAGAGAGGACTCTGAGGGATAGTATCGGTAAATCACGCGGTAAAACTTTGGTCTTCCCCGGTAGAGCACTTCAGTGTAAATGTAAATAAAATTGAGAGTTAAAAATTTAATTTTTGTTCCTTAAATTATCTATGAAAAAGAATTTTTTTTTTATTTTTTATTTGCAATTTGACAATTTTAAGCCGTTAATGTTAATATTTCACCAAAATATTAACGAAATCGGTAAAAATGATTTTGAAAAATTACGTCTTTTTTTTAATAGCTTCATACTTGATTAATGATTTTTACAGCATTTTTTTGAAAATAATACGTTTTGTTTGGCTAATAAAGGGTATACTTGAGGAAAAATTTTTGAAAATCATAATTTGACGTTATGACAGCTACAACAATTTTGAACTATCGACAAAGTAAATAAAAAACCTCCAAAATATACCCACAAACTAAATTTTATTAAAATCATTTAGGCTGTAGAGTAATGCACAAACTACAAATATTCAAAAAATCACTTTTTTTTAAACTCAAAATACCTGAAAACGTGTACATCAATTTTCGACCCATTACATAACTTTCTCAAAACTAAAAAAACAAACAAAATTCCCGTCCTATGTCAAACGTGGAGTATTTAATTTTTACACAAAATGTTGATTTTATCAAAACCGTCTGTAACAATTTTGATGAATTTTAAAACTTACGACGACACATTTTTGTGAGAAAGTTTGTGCAAAGTTTCCACAACAGTTTCTACAATTCTAGTCAACATCCGCTGCACTAGAGACAGCACCTTGCGATGTTACTAAACAGCATTGGACCTTGAAAACATCCTTGAGGTAATCCACAGTTCAAAGATGTTGCAATAAACTGGTGGTTTTTAGAACAGGCGAACTCGTTCTTTAGATACAGTGTGACCGAAAGTCGTGTTATTGTTTCAACTTAAATCAAAAAATGTAAATACTAAAAACATAAATAAAATTGAAGAAGAACAATTAATAAGTTTTCTTACCCAATATAGGGTAGAGTTTTGTATCTCCATTTTATGACAGATTTTTACGTTTCATGTCCACAGGAAACCGAATTGTCGACAAGCAGTCCGTCCGTCGTTGTTACGTTATAGCAGCTACAAAAATTTGGAGAGGAACATGAAAATTAGTGTCTTAGAAGAGTTATAGTGCGCGGATTTGAAATTCAGATACATTTAATTGAAATGTCAAAATGGCGGCAATTTAAAACCCTAGATTACTACTCTTAGTTCATTGTTACGTGATCACTATTCATTCGTAAATTTTACTACTTTCTGTTTTTATTATTATTTTTTAAACTTTAGTTTAGTGTTGATTATTTTTTTTTTAAATCCTTTATTGTTTTTAAGTGTTTTTAAAAATATTTAACAATGAACTCCTACATATTTTAACTGGAAAAAAATGTCTTTTACCACCACTACAAGTACGTTTAAAAAAAATAAATAAATCCGGAAAAAAAATCGAAAAAAATATAAATATTATTTTATTGGAAAAATTAATCGGATATTCATAAAATACATAATTTATAAGTGTTTAATTTATATAAAAAGAGAAATATAATTTACAATAAGTTCATTAGGTAGAATGCCAAAAATGCCAAAATTAGAGTCCTGTCTTCACTGAGAATCACATTGGTTGCAGTGATTAATATACACTTAGTAGCTAAATCAAAACACTTTGAACTTTAAAATCACTATTTACAACACTAAAAACTAACAATATAAAAACAATAATTTTAAAAAAAAATATTCAAACACTTAATACTTAAAACTTTCGCAAACACTTTTCTTTCGTAAAATATACGACGCGAGCTTGAGTACGGTAATAACGGTTCGAAGTGACACTGGCGGAAGAAACAAAAAGACAGAGCGTGTCCGTCTTCAGTCTACGAGTTCTCCGAATTTTACAAAGGGTGGGTCGTAATTTTTACGAATGAGTAGTGTTCTAGGGTTAAACTGTTCGTAGTTCCCGTGTTATTAAATAACAATTTGCAGATTTCAATTCAATATTCAATTTGCACATGACGGACATCAATACAAATACATCGACGTCTATTTTATGATCAGTGAGATGCGCAACGACCTCCAAAGACCTGTCGTCTTCCCTCATCCATTTCTTCTAACTCGATGAACTCCAAATTAATTAATCAGGCAAAATAAAAAGTATAAAAACCCAATAGGCTTTCCACCTCACGACTGGTTCATAGAGCGGACAGATTACTTCTCCAGATTGACTAGCGCAGTCTGCTCAATATAACTGCAGTTCCGGTCAGCTGTTCCAAGTGGTTGCCAACAATGTCACAAATTGTTTTGTCTATACCCGCCCGAAAGTAGGTTAGTTGCTTGCACAGCAATGTGAAGTAGCGCAGATTATAGGAAAGACCTCAGAACAAGAAGATTAAGTATCTGAGGAGGCTTTTGCAGTGTTATGTCCACGGGGCGATGGGTTCACGAATAATCTATCTTAATATATGCCTCTGGTTTTAAGAAAGTAATTTTAATATTTACGTAGGCCTATAGACGACATTACGCAAGTTCAAAAGACCATAACTAATGCAGTTAACGGAGCAGTCAGCTGTAAATAGGAAACCCGGAGATAGAGAGAGAGAGTAAGACGGGCGCTTAAAAACTATTATGTCTCAACTGAAGTCAGTCGACAAGAAACAATGACACATAATTAATTACTTCAAATTTTTTTTTCACGACAAAAACAATTTCACTTTGTGGTGAAGAACTGTTTTAACACACTGTCCCATTCTACCGTTTCGTAAGGTCATAAACAGAAAATAAACTGTGCGTAAAGATTGCACAAACTTTCTCAATTATTCGTTCAGGAAAACTAAAAATGTCAGTTCCGTAGTTGTCGGTCAAAATGTGAAAATTAACAACGGACGAAATTTGAATAAATATATGTGTTAGCGATGCTGATACTCGGGTGAAATGGATACTCGCATTACTCGGTTTCAAACGATTTCAATACTCGTATTATTATTTCGAAATCGAGTATCTGCGCAGAATGATTTTGCGCATCGGATTCGAACTCAGCTTTACCAATCAGATCGTTTTAGATAAACCTACACTTTTGCGTTCTATCTGTTAGACTGATCCACCAAGTATTTATTTTTTTAAACAATATGTGATTGACACTTGTAATACGTAATTAAATGTTATCCTGCCTCGACACAAATTCAGTAATTTAACGTTAGTACAATTATTACCAACATTAATAATTTAGTTGTTATTTAAAATAAGTTAATTTACTATAGTTTTTATAAAGATGGTAACCTATTAATATTTATTTAAATATAAATAATAACAATTAAATAATAATTTAATTTACTTCTTGTTAATGTCGAAATAAATGAATATTATTATTTTAAATTGAACTTGTAACCCAATCTAAATGATTTTAACTCAAAATCGTAATGTTTAATTAATGTGTAGTGAAAAATCAGCTTAGAAACTAATATAACCCAAAGTAGAAACACCGAGCATTTTGTTTGGAATTGACACAACACTAACGAATATCGTTGTCCGAGGATTTTATTTCGAATTCATACTCGCACATTACCTCCTCCTTGTTCCTAGTTACGAGGATTTCGTCCGAATATTTTAATACGAAACCGAGGATTTTAATACTCGGATTCACCGAGTATTTTAATTCGAACTCACACGTCACTATACCGTATACAGAATGGTTGTAACAGGTTCTTGTAGAATTCAAGTATGAAACAACCAGTTCCGAGGAACTGGAAGGGCAGGCGTTCCTAGAGCCATTACGGCAAACCATCAAACCCTCACTCTGGCGGAAAGAGTAACGGGGAGCAATCTCACCACTAGCACACCGCTGCCACCACGAAACCATTCCTCAAACGCACGCTCCCAGAAGTCGAAACCTCTGGACAGGTTGAACATGCTCCCATGGTACTCATGTCGGCAAGATTTTTCAAGCCACGTTTTCTCCAGTCACCGTCGGGTCGCTTGCGCGATACCCTCCCCCACGAAATCACCTACTGGGGGGCGGCGTCCGTTACCCACCTACATGGGATTGGGTAGCCCACCAGACGATCCTGGAAGCTAAAAAGCTTTCCCCCAGTTTTCTTGGGACGACACCGCGGGGGTATAGTGCACGACCCGATTTTAGGAGGCTCCCCCATTTTTTCCTAAACTCATGTTAGCAAGGTTCCCCAAGCAACGTTTGATGAGTAGACGTCAGGTCGCTCACGCGAACCTTACCTCACATCTTTTCCGAGGGCGACGCCCATTACCCAATTATATAGGATAGGGTAGTCAACCACCCGGTTTATGGGTCAACATCGTGAGGTACAATACTAACCAGGAGGATGGTTGTAACAGCTGCTTTATTCTATACGTACAAAAATTGTACATGATTTTTAAAAAATTTTTTAGTTAAAACAAGGGGTGTTATCAAATTTTTCTTATCGTCCGCCATTGTTACAAAATATGACGATTAACTCTCAATTTTCTTATGAGAATCACTATTTTTTCGATGATTTTCAATAAAACTTAATATAAGACTTCTGTTATTGTTTGGTATTTTTCGATATCTTCAACAGTTAAGAAGCTACAGACACTCAAAGGTTTCAAAATTTCGCAATTTCAAACTATTTCCAGAAACAATTTTTCTCACTTTTCAAAAGGTAAAATTCAAACTAGAACTAGGATAACGGGTGTAATAACACTATTGTTATTTTTATTTGTTTTGTAGGCTGAGGAATAACAGAGATATATATGTAATAAACAAAAATCATAATTTCCTGGTCTTAGACATCATAAAATTTAGAACTGATCGCCAAATTGGAAAAACAACGGATAATATGAAAAATTAGGAAGTACTGTACCTCTAGTTTTAAACTTAAAAGGATCCTAGATGGTTACCTTTAAAACTTATTGAATAAACCACCCTGTATATTGTATAACTTCACTTGTGCTGTAAACGCGTCCTCGTATTTGATTAAAATCAAACTTTTAATGTCGTTGCAGTTAGGTACCATTTTGTTTTTTTTAAATTATTTCTAAAGCGAAAGATTTTTTGTTACTTACGTATTAACGCCACCGCAGCAGAAGTTGCTAATGCGCATGCGCCAATATTTGCTTACTTTGCGATATAATTATATATCACGACAGGTTTGGCCAGGTAGCTATATATATATAAACACCTGGCCAAACCTTTCGTAAGTTTATTGAAGTTAATAATATTTGAAATTAGATCATGGATAAACATGAGCTTTAAAAATGAAGTGCCCCCAATCTACGCCTAAAATTTTTGCGACAAATCATAAAATGAAAGTATATGAATCTCAAAGCTGAAAAAAATGGAATTCTGCTTCCCTTAAACCAATTTGATATTTATTGGCGCATGCGCATTAGCGCAACTTCTGATGCGGTGGCGTTAATACGTAAGTACCGATTTATTTTATTTGCTATTTTACACACGAATAGCAAATGGTCGTTAATCTACAAATTTCAGTAAAATTTGAACGAAATCAGTTGAAACGATTTTGAGAAATCAGATTATTTGTAACAGCCATGGCCGATTGAAGGAATGTATTACGAGATACAGGGAGCAAGCCAGTCATAACTTATTCTTTCTGCGTGAGTGGTGTCCCTGTGTACAGCCCCTCCCTACCTGCGCGGGACTTGGCCGGCATCTGACTCTCTAAGTTGTTTACCTATAGACACACATTTTGTCAACAGAATTTGGGCGCCTTCACGTAGACATGCAATCTTGGGGGGGAGGGGGGGTCTTTCAAAAACCCATGCGTTGTGTACATAATATGTGCACCGATCCTTTAGTTGAATTTTAAAGTTTGACTTTTATTTTCATAATGTGTTACTATGGGACGGAGAATACCGAGATATCCTAGCGAGATCTACTCTTGGGTTTAGATCCCTCTCTATCAAGTCTCTCTTCACCAACTGTTGTTCGTGCCCGACCCTGACAGCGTGGGGGCTCCGAATCATAGAAATGTTAATCTCCTCCATAGTTACGAATATATTTATTAAATTCGGAGTTGTAGCACAAACACGGGAATTATTCGAAACTATAACACGAACACTTAAAATAAGTAGCAGACTGTCTCATAACACTGAAATAAGACAGAAGGGTTGGTGACAGTAAGAGGGGAGGGATTGGCGATCGGCCTGTCAGATGAACCCAGCAGCCCCACTGGACAAAATAATGTAACTTTTACAACTATATTTACCTTTTTCATAATTTTTCCATTTATAAAATAGTCCGATTATCAGGGGCGCAGAAATGGAAGAATGGTAGGTTAGGTTAGGTTTTTTGAACGATAACAATATTTTATATATACTACTCGTATCTGTCAAATGTAGTCTTTATTTTTATTTTTATTTTACCTTCTATGTGGCTACATGTTTCACTGCCACAGGCGGCATCATCAGGCCAGCTGCTATGTCCACTCAAACACTTATAAATACACAACACTTGTAACACATATTTTCATACATTTTTTTGTACACGTCATATAATAAATAAATTATGTTTAACATTGTTACACTTTTGAGGTACCTCCTTCTGGTGTATTTCCTGTGGCAGTGAAACATGTAGCCACATAGAAGGTAAAGTTAAAATTAAAATAAAGACTACATTTGACAGATACGAATAGTATATATAAAATAAAATATATGTAGTTCTAGGGCTGTTCAACAATGATAACAATATTATCGCAAAGACGTTGAACATTAACTGGGCAATTTGATGTCTAAACAAGATATTTTTAGAACGAATAAATAATGTAGTCTTATTTATTGACGAATTTCCCCCGCTTAATCTCTTATAAACCTCGAGATTTACTTTAAAGTATAAGCTGTCATTATGTGATGTATAAACGTTATATTTCAGCACTCACTAGACAAAGATTCCCTGAGTTACGAAGGTTTTGTGACTATGGATGTTACCCCCCCCCCCTCCACGCCAACCAATGACGAGCCTTGTACCCCTCCTTAATTTCTTCCGTCACTGTGCGGCAGACCCCACCATAATTCGGACATCTGCTAAAACTTTTCCAAGTTATGGGATTTGATCATATTCGTTGCTGTGCCACGGAATCTTGTTATATCCGCTCCTATAAGACACTAGAGTTGTCAAACTAACTCACTTATCGGTGTTACGTCATCGCACCCCTGATAGTATTAGAGTATTAGAGAGCTAAGGGTCCTTATTTTACATTTTTTCATAAGGTGATGATGACCGAAAAGTTTCTCGACTTTAAACAACGAGAGTAATTGAATAAATCGTACCGTACATGTTTCTGAAGCCAACCAGTGGTAATGGTATATTTCTAATTTAAGCAGTAATCCAGGGTTCATCGATGATTACAGTATAATCATCAGAACATACCTTTTAAATTTATCCCCTTAAGTGGCATTTTGTTCCAGTGTAGAGTTCAACAATACAGGACCTATAAGTAGCAAGGGCTACAAGAAACAGACAGACTGACAATGATCACTGTTTATATTGTTTATTGAACACCCTGTAGACAAGGATTCAGGTCAGTAGGTCTAACGACAAAACGTCTATTCCCAGGTTCCAGTGTAGAGTTCAACAATACAGGACCTATAAGTAGCAAGGGCTACTAGAAACAGACAGACTGACAATGATCACTGTTTATATTGTTTATTGAACACCCTGTAGACAAGGATTCAGGTCAGTAGGTCTAACGACAAAACGTCAATTCCCAGGTTCCAGTGTAGAGTTTAACAATACAGGACCTATAAGTAGCAAGGGCTACTAGAAACAGACAGACTGACAATGATCACTGTTTATATTGTTTATTGCACACCCTGTAGACAAGGATTCAGGTCAGTAGGTCTAATGACAAAACGTCAATTCCCAGGTTCCAGTGTAGAGTTCAACAATACAGGACCTATAAGTAGCAAGGGCTACTAGAAACAGACAGACTGACAATGATCACTGTTTATATTGTTTATTGCACACCCTGTAGACAAGGATTCAGGTCAGTAGGTCTAACGACAAAACGTCAATTCCCAGGTTCCAGTGTAGAGTTCAACAATACAGGACCTATAAGTAGCAAGGGCTACAGACAGACTGACAATGATCACTGTTTATATTGTTTATTGCACACACTGTAGACAAGGACTCAGGTCAGCCAATTCCCAGTATCGTCTCGCAAAACATCTCTACGACAATTTGACGTGGATGCAAATCATGCAGATCGCACAATGAATAATGCAGGCCTATAATGCATAGATAAGAATTAACTACCGATAAAGTTTTATGGCCGTTATTTCAAATCATATTCAAGGAAATTAAAAGCTTTTTTTTTATTTTTCTCAATAGGCTTATACCATGTAGAGAAATTTACGTAATGTATCAAGAATCGATGATGAGTTTTCTCTTGAAAAGAGGTTATTGGACAGTATGTCTTCTAGTTTGAGTTCGTCGTGCGCAGTGCATTACCGCAAAAACGCGTAGGCCGATTTTAATCAAATTTGGTATATACTTTTGCAATATCTCGGCTCTTTTTTGCCGGGGGGGGGGAGGAGTTAGCTGGTATAATAAAGAACACTCAAGAACTCACATATAGTAACTACGGGCTTGAGAATCCTGAGGCAATCAAGCTGAATCTGTAGTCTTTCACCTTTCCTCTCTCTTGATCAACTCTACCTGACGCTATTACTAGTATTTAAGGACTATTATCTGTATACCATAACTAGGCGTCTGAACCCGGACCATCCCCCCTCGCACCCTTCCTCACCCAGCTGTTTCCGTGATGAGTCACCTACTAGCGTTAACACTGCACTGTTTAACTTTTTTATGGGAGACACAATTTTAAATTTTTTTCAGCATAGTTAAAATGTTTAGAAAAATATAAGCAAATTGATACCAAACACGACACAGATGTATGTAAATAGTACGTAAGCATGTAAATAATAAGTATGTGATTATGCAAAAAGTAGCTGTGTAAAGAGCTTTCTACTGGCGGCTTTTACAAACGGAATAGTGTCGTGTTTGGTATCAATTTGCTTATATTTTTCTAAACATTTTAACTATACTGAAAAAAATTTAAAATTGTGTCTCCCATAAAAAAGTTTAAACAGTGCAGTGTTAACGCTAGTAGGTGACTCATCACTGAAACAGCTGGGTGAGGAAGGGAGCGACGGTTCCGGTCGCTCGCAGGTAGCCCCAAGGGTTCAGACGCCAAGTTATGGTATACAGACTATAGGAGTGTTTATTTTATAATCTTTTCCTCCTCTTAGTGATAATGACACAGATACTTTCCTCTGAAGACGCGTTTATGGCAAAACCAAAGCAGTACATAAAGATAGCATCAATTGTTAATTTAACAATGGTCCCTAAGTAAAACCAAGGACTCTTACAATTTTATGCGCGTCTACACAGCTAAGACAATAAATCATTTGCATTTATATTCTACGTATTGTTCCACATGTCGGAGAAGTATAGCAATAACAAAAATCAAAATAAAAACCTTGGTATAGTTAAAAGGCAAAATTTCGGGGAAAACTTTATTTTTGGAAACATTGTGTGTGGTGTATCAAATAAAACTAAGTTATTCTGATTACGAAAATGAATATTTAAGTATCGAAAAAATTAATAAGTTGGCGCTAGGCCAAATTAAAAATGTTAGAAATCAAGCCCCCCCCCCCCCAATTGAACACAGCCTGACTTAAAAATCTCAAATTATATTATTTGGATTTGAAATTAAATTGCAGTGCGAAATCATATATTATAGTTTTTTGTACGACGAATGCAACTTAATTTAACCACACAATGAGAAATGCGTAGCGTGTAAGTTTTAAAAGCAGTTTTTGTAAAATGTGAGACAAACAATTCAATAGCCGTTAAAAGATGGATTGCATTTTCATTGATTTCTTTTTTTTAGACTCTGTAGATAAAACCAAAGACTTATAATTTCACGCGCGTGTCTGTAAGTCGCAACGCGCCTGTACAAACAAAACTATAAATCCTGTATATTTCAAACTTTACATTCTTTGTATTGTCCCACATATAGGAAAAATATAGCGGTAACAAAAATATGACAAGTGGTTAAGCTAGAAATAAAATAAAACTTGAAATTATTCTGATTAGAAATATGTACGTTTATTTAACGAAGAAATTAATATGTTGTCGCTAGACCGTTTAACGGATTTCGATAAAAATAACTGTCCCTGAATACCAAAGTCGTGTGGTTTAACACACGCTTGATCACTTTTGACACGCAGCTACCGAAGTTGGTTGAGGAAAAGTGTACGCAAGATGAAAACCTCAAGGTCATCCTTGTCTTACAAAAAGGAAGGATAAAACTCTAATAGCGTCAGTATCGGAAAGGAAAACCGGATAGAAATAGAAGAAAGAAAGAGATCTAACCCAAGAGTAGAAGAAAAGGTGTAGATCCAGCTAGAGATTGCCACGCCAGTACTAACCCGAGGGTTTGTGTAACGTTAAAACAATCCTTGTATTTTTCCTTCTTATAAATATCAATACGGACAATTATAAAATTAAAAATAAAACGTTAAAATTCAACCGAAGGATCGATGCACATAAGAGATAATCTCTGCTAAAGATAAATCAACCAAACACAACGCATGGTTTGTATGTCTAGGCGAGGGCGCCAAATTATGTTGCCAAAATATGTGTCTACTTCCAAGAACTCCCGCCAGGATGTTTCCGCTCAACATCTCTGCCAAAAACATCGACTGGTCTGTCTGTGAAACTAATTTACATCTTGGAATACATTCTAATGCAGACTCATTGATAAACAGTCGAGTGTATTACATTACGTACAACAGCAGAAAGTGCGTCTTGGGAACACGGCTAGGTATCTAAACACTAAATGAAGCCCTACTGTTTCTTAGTTCCTGACAAAAGATTTTGGGCGACGTAACAGCTTACAATTGACAGTTACTGTGAGAAAGACCGTGACAATCCCGAAGACACTAGCTGGATCTACAGCTCTTTTAATGTAGATCTAATCTAGGGTTAAATCCTATCTGTGCCGAGTTATTCCCGACGGAGTCTCTTTTCCGACGGTTTTCAGGCAGAACGGGTTTCCATGTAGAACGGGTTTCCAGATAGAACGGGTTTCCATGTAGAACGGGTTTCCAGGTAGGACGGGTTTCCAGATAGAACGGGTTTCCAGATAGAACGGGTTTCCATGTAGAACGGGTTTCCAGGTAGAACGGGTTTCCAGGTAGAACGGGTTTCCACGTAGAACGGGTTTCCGGGTAGAACGGGTTTCCAGATAGAACGGGTTTCCAGATAGAACGGGGTTCCATGTAGAACGGGTTTCCAGGTAGAACGGGTTTCCAGGTAGAACGGATTTCCAGGTAGAACTGATTTCCAGGTAGAACGGGTTTCCGGGTAGAACGGATTTCCAGGTAGAACGGGTTTCCAGGTAGAACGAACGACCAGAGTTATATCCGACAATTTTATACCGTTATAGGTTTGGCAACGTTGCACATTCCAAACATAGTAAAAGCATGACTCATATTATTACAAAAGACACTCTGTCAACAGCTTGTCACTATAACCAGAAACGTTCAATACAATGAGTAAACCTATGTCTATGTCATCTATAGTATAAATATAGAATCTTTCAGATTTCAAATCATTGACTTACGTGTTGTGATCGTGTCAAGTTGATTACATATATACAATAAACTGGATTAGTATTGATGAAATAGGGAACCTAAAACTGTCGGAAGTATAGACCGTGAGGCGAGTGATGAAACTGTTTTGGCGATGCGCAGTGGCAAAGAGAAAGTTTGCGCATGTGTGACAACAACCCCCTCAGTTGGTTTATGTCTCCGTGCGTGATGTTTGTCTTTCTCCCCACCTCCCAATTTCCCCCCTACGCGCATCGAGAGTTTCATCACTCGCCTCACGGCCTGTACTGTCTTGGCGATGCGCAGTGGCAAAGAGAAAGTTTGCGCATGCGTGAAACAACCCCCTCAGTTGGTTTATGTCTCCGTGCGTGGTGTTTGTCTTTCTTCCGACCTCCCAATTCCCCTCCTACACGCATCGAGAGTTTCATTACTCGCCTCACGGTCTATAACATGTAAACGTTTTAAGCTAAATATGAACATAGAAGAAGGAATTAGAATAAAAAAGTCACAGGTATAGGCTCTAGCGTGATGCAAAATATCCATAGTTTGGCTACTGGACAACAGAAAGCGCTAGTAGCATCGGGACAAAAAGGCTTGGCTACTGTATCACAAGCCATGTTGGCTACTGTATCACAAGCCATGTTGGCTACTAACGCTTTCTGTTGTCCAGTAGCCAAACTAAGGATATTTTGTATCACGCTAGAGCCTATACCTGTGACTTGTTTATGCTAATTCCTTCTTCTATGCTATGAATGCTTTAACTGACGATACCTAGAACGAAATGTTGTATAAGGGTCTCCAACCCAGTAAACGTTATTCAAAGGGCCAAGCGTGTGCTAAAACCAACAACTTAGGGTAGGAATATAGAGGGACAGTTATTGACAGACACACGCGTGAAATTATAAGTGTTATTTGGCTTTACCTACGGACCCAATTAAAGAGAGAGCAATGAAAATACGATCCATCTTTTAATGGATATTGAATTGTTCGTCTCACAACATACAAAAACTATTTACATATTTCCCATTGTGTGGTTAAATTAAGTTGTATTTACCGTACAAAAAACTATAATAAATGATTTCGCGCTGCAATTTAATTTCAAATCAACATAATGCTTCTTCAGATTAGTAGGTCACGCCGTGTCCAAGTTGTAGAGGAGAGTGCATGACATCTGACACTATATTTGGCTTAGCACCAACATATTAATTATTTCCACAAATAAACATACATATTCCTAATCAGAATAACCTGTTTTATTTAATAACCCACCAAATACTAAGTCGATAATTTCTGTCCAAAGGTCATTTTGTTACCGCTATAAATGTGGTATAGAAAGAATATAAAAGCAAAGTTTGAAATATACATGATTTATCGTCTTGTCCGTGTAGGCGAGTTGCGATTTACAGACACGCGCGTGAAATTATAAAGTTTTACCTACTGACCCTGGAAAATGTCAAAATGTTTGCGATTTTAAACAGTTTTTTGTTCATATCTCGTGCGTTATACAACTTGTAATACAATAAATTGGAACAAATACGTAGATTTCAATTCTGTACATAGTGATATCTTCCCCATTTCTGTACGAAGACAAATAAGATAATACCAAAAATGTAATTTCGAATCCTGACTTCCCTGGTAAATGTGATTGATATTCGTAGCTACGGCATCCAGTAGGACATGACCGTAAGGAGTGGAAGTTTGTTCATGTAATGTCCACCTCCGACGTCCTTCAGGACCGAGACATTTTAATATATACACATCTACAAACTTGTCAACTGTTTTAACACGTTCACTGCTGAAAAATAAGTATATACCATCACCTATGGCTAAAACTTTTTATGTCAATTCATTTCAGTTGGTCTGGCGCCGACTTTTGTCGGCGCGCGCCTCATGGCAGCATTAGCGACGCCGACTAAAGTCGGCGTGAGCACCCAACTGTTTTAAACAAATTTACCCTACTGGGTAAGACCTCTTGATCTACCAATACAGTTTAACATTTCCTACAAGGTCCAGGAAACCAACTTATGGGCGTTACATTTAGAGGATCCGCTTGTATTAAATTGTACGATGGGGTTGGGTAAGTAACATGATGGCGTCCATGAAGTTGTTGCTTAAAGTAGAAAACATAAAATAAAGCCATTTAGACTTCTAATAGCGAGAGTTGGTCACGATAGAAGGTGTAGGATTTTGAAAAGTGTAGATCCAGCTAGTATCCTCGGAATTGTAACGAGCCTATCAACTATAGGTGAGCATTTCAGTCTCATATAACTGTCGAGGTCACGAGGTCAATGTAAGGTTTCTACGTTACCCGGAAGTAAATCAAAAAACGTTGAAAGCATTTTTCAAATAAATCAAGCTGCACCTATTGGTCAAACAGACTGAACGTTCTGAACTGTAGGTATGAGTTAGTGATGTGTGAGTTCGAGTATCAAAATCCTCGGTGAGTCCGAGTATCAAAATCCTCGGTGAGTTCGAGTATCAAAATCCTCGGAGCATTCCGAGTATTAAAATCCTCGGTTTCGTATTAAAATATTCGGACGAAATCCTCGTAACTAGGAACAAGGAGGAGGTAATGTGCGAGTAATGAATTCGAAATAAAATCCTCGGACAACGATATTCGTTAGAGTTGTGTCAATTCCAAACAAAATGCTCGGTGTTTCTACTTTGGTTATATTAGTTTCTAAGCTGATTTTTCACTACACATTAATTAAACATTACGATTTTGAGTTTAAAATCATTTAGATTGGTTAACAAGTTCAATTTAAAATAATAATATTCATTTATTTCCACATTAACAAAAAGTAAATTAAATTATTATTTAATTGTTATTATTTATATTTAGGTTACCATCTTTATAAAAAATATAGTAAATTAACTTATTTTAAATAACAACTAAATTATTAATGTTGGTAATAATTGTACTAACGTTAAATTACTGAATTTGTGTCGAGGCAGGATAACATTTAATTACGTATTACAAGTGTCAATCACATATTGTTTAAAAAAATAAATACTTGGTGGATCAGTCTAACAGATAGAACGCAAAAGTGTAGGTTTATCTAAAACGATCTGATTGGTAAAGCTGAGTTCGAATCCGATGCGCAAAATCATTCTGCGCAGATACTCGATTTCGAAATAATAATACGAGTATTGAAATCATTTGAAACCGAGTAATGCGAGTATCCATTTCACCCGAGTATCAACATCGCTAGTATGAGTGTTTGCTTTAGTAGGTATAAAGAAAATTATATGCTGTTTAGTCAAAATTAGAAGTTTAGTTTCTCCTGGACATACAGTACTGCTGCGGTAAGGAATGCAGAATATTAGCAAATATTTTAGTTGATACTGAACATCTCACTACTACTCTAATTAATAACATTGACACGATAAATACTCCGAAATGAGTTACAACTGCTAATTTTAATTACTTTTCTTAACACTGAAACACTTAAAATAACTTTAATAACTATCTACACTGAAATCATACATAGCCTACGCTTACGCTTAACCACTCACAGCTGTGGGAAATCCCAACCTGATATTTTCTAACCGATTAGTACGGTAGTTGTTAAAGGGACTTTACTAGTCTAGTAGTCTAAATGTGATCGGCGCATGCGCAGTTCCCTCTTCACCCTCTCATACGTTGCGTTCATCAGAAAGTACGTCCGTTTCATGATCACTTGAGCCCCCGGTATTTCACGAACACCCTGTATACATTCCACGTTCACTTCCTTGAGCAGTGACGTCACTGCCGAGGTCAGCTGACTCACCCATGAAAGGTTGTCACGTTAGTTAACACTAAATTTCAATACTTTATCTCGATTATTTTCTTTAAGCCTTGACGTTCAAATTGTTGCAATCCAGTTGGATTAGACGGAATAACTGGGGGGGGGGTTGCTTTAAGTCTAGTTCAGTTTATAAAAAAACAAGCTATCAGTGCACTCGGTTTTTGGAGGCAACACCATTTTAAAAATAGAAAAACTTCCGTCCCTCAGAATCAAGTACCTCGTCAAAATTTTTGGGAGTGATAATTGACGAAAACATAATTGGAACTCACGCATTATCTCTCTTTAAAAAAATAAATTCAGCTCGTTTCCCACTCATGCTATTTCACGTACTTCCAGTCCGGCCACAATTAAAACCATGTATTTTGCACTTGTGTTCTCTCATCTCAGATAGTCTGGAAAAATTGTTAGTATTCTAAAGAAAATTACAATAATAATTTCCAATTTAAAATATCGTTAATCTAGTAAACATTCATTAAAAAAAAAATGTAAATTTAAAATCAATTTATATCGGGCTCCAGAACAATAGTGTATTCACTACGTATAAAGTAGGTTAGGTTAGGTTAGGCAACTGTTAATACCTCTCAGTTATACAATATAAAGCCCCTTAAAAATCACCCTGTATATACAGGATGTCCCGAAAAAATTGGCCCGGATATTCGTTTCCGGATTATATACATCGAAACGGGGGGGGGGTGGGTCAAATAGCAAAGTTGAATTCCGCTTCATTAATCGCTACCCGTCGTTTTATTCTTTTAGAAAAAAAAAAACTTCAGAAATAGTTAAGTAATGAGACTGGCCACGTAGCGTTCGAAATGCAACACTGGAAACGCGGGACTTAGAGGGGCGGCAGGTGAACATGTGACACGTCTTCCGTATGAAGTTAGAACTTGCTAGAGTCGTTTGGTTGTCAGTAGCCTTCAGAAACAATGTTTTGTCAAGAGTCCAGGGGTTTTTAAGTAGTTTAAGACATTTTCAGAAGGAAGAGAGTATACCGGGTGTTTCAGACCACATGGGCACTATCAGTAGCGCCTAAACGAACCAGATAAAAATTTCCATCCAATTAGAACCCCCCCCCCTTTTCTCGACTGCAAAGAATTCAGGAAAATTATTTTCGACGCTCCTTCAATGACCCAAAAGGGCACTTTTGGGGGGCAGGGTGGTGTTTTTGGAAAATTTTCAAATAGAAACATAGGTCGTGTGATACCTCATTTTAAAGGTCTCTCTTTTCTGAACATTTTGGAGCAAAAAATTATTGTTATCTTCTCAATACTGTACAGGGTGTGACGAAATATATTTCTTTTAGTTTTTAGCGGGAAATGTGACTGCCAGCTCCCTAACAAAGATAGGGCAACCAATTTTTTCCCCCTATTTTTACAAGAACACACCCTTTCAGGAGATATGGGGTAGTATGGACTTCTATGTAGTTTTCACATTTTTAATAAATTTCAAACTTTCATAGAGCAAAAAGTAAAAAAAATCAAATAGCAACCTAGATTGAAAATTGTACCATTTGAGAGACCTTTTGAAAACAAACATTTTTTGTATTGAAAGTTTGGTTCTATCTTGCACCATTGAATAATTGTAAAAAAAATGGTGCAAGATAAAAAAATATATATTTCGTCACACCCTGTACAGTAATGAAAAGATAACAATTTTTTTTTTTTGCTCCAAAATGTTCAGAAAAGAGAAACCTTTAAAATGAGGTATCACACGACCTACGTTTCTATTTGAAAATTTTCCAAAAACACCACCCTGCCCCCCAAAAGTGCCCTTTTGGGTCATTAAGGAGGGTCGAAAATAATTTTCCTGAATTCTTCGGGGTCGAAAAGGGGGGTTCTAATTGGAAGGAAATTTTTATCTGGTTTCGTTTAGGCGCTACAGATAGTGTCCATGTGATCTGAAACACCCAGTATATATATGACTAGGTACTTTATCACTAAATACATCGATTTTTCCTTTTGCATCCTGAAAACAATTACAATAAATTTTCCAAGATTTACAACCGTGATCAGATAAAACAACAATCAACAGACCTTCACTACACAAAGGACAGTAAGCAACTCACTTCTCTCACTGTTTTTATCAACTAATTTCACACTCGATAAAGAAAGTTGATTTATATTCTCGAACCGTCATGGATTGATTTTTCTATACACAAGTGATGCCAAATTTCAGATTAAACCATATTAATAATATGAGCAATCCACCATTATCAAACTTAAAACCAGATTAGTTTACAAACAGTTAAATTCTAAACATCAGTTTCTTGTCAGGTTATCTCTAATGAGTTTATTAAAATGTTAAAGTAATGTCTTACAACCCGATAACCTAAAGATAGAACGAAACTTTCATAAAAATTTATAAAATTTTAAATCGCTAAAAATAAAAGCATGCTTACATAACAAAATTAAGAAAAAATCACTTTTTGTGTTATTTTGGAATACCCTGTAGGTATGGGGGTAGTAAACTTGTGTATCACCCTGTAGATATCAAAAGTCTAGAAGTTTATAACGCAGTGTTGCACGTTTTTTTTTCTGATTTGTACAGAACCAAAGATATGACACAGTTTCCACATTTTCTTTCAACACTGTATTTAGGTTACAAATGTAACTCGACATTTAGCATAGATTGTCTAAATTAAAGTATCATTAATATCCATCCATTATTGCAACAACTTTAAGGTTATGTAATGTAATTTACACCTCAATGAAATGAAAGAGTTTCTAATTTTATCGCACGAGTTAACGAAAATATTTTTATGGTGAAATTTCGCAGTTGTTTCAAAAAATAAAAATTATGGGCTGGACAAGTACTATGATGGCGTTCAGCAACTTACTTTTTAAATGATTATCCAAGACATAACCTCAATTTTATAATTGTGTAATTATACTATATTTACAAAAAACTGAAATATTGGGCAGGGGAAGTACCATGATGGCGCCCATCAAATCTCTTCTTAAATGATTATCCAAGACATAACCTCAATTTCATAATGGTGAAATAATGGGCTGGGTGAATACCAGGAAGTCATTAATTATTTTTTAATGGTTATGCTTTTACAAAAAAAGTAGGCTACCATTTGTTATTTAATTATTAATATACTAAATTACACTCGCCTCCAAAGAGTGACATATCTCCCCCCCCCCACATAAAGTATCCCATCATGACAAACTATCACCCATCATTTTGTTTTCATAGTGAGTCACTACATTAGCCCAATATAGGAATGATTGTTGTTATGCTCTAGTAAACAAATAGCTAATAAACTAGGCTCTAAACATCTGACAATATACAGCTGTTATTTTCCTGAGCCATAGTTCCAGAGTTTCACTCTACATTCCAAACAGATTTAAAAGAGTTTATCACACTCTGTGATCTTGTTTCCACTACTCCACTTTTCTGCGTTCCTACGAGAATTCACAACATTCGATTTTTAGTGTTTCCTGCTCTTATAGTTTTGTTTATTGTAGCTCATGTATCACTGAGGATGGCGACTTTGTTGTTGAAACGCGTTTGCTTAAATAAACGTAATTTTTGTGAGATCTTGTGTTCGAGTTTTCTTATAATCTCATATCCATACCGGCTGTTTCAGACCACATGGACACTATCTGTAGCACCTAAACGAAACCAGATAAAAATTTCATTCCAACTAGAACCCCCCCCCCTTTTCGACCCCAAAGAATTCAGGAAAATTATTTTCGACGCTCCTCAATGACCCAAAAGGTCACTTTTGGGGGGCAGGGTGGTGTTTTTGGAAAATTTTCAAATAGAAACATAGGTCATGTGATACCTCATTTTAAAGGTCTCTCTTTTTTGAACATTTTGGAGCAAAAAAAATTATTATCTTTTTATTACTGTACAGGGTATGACGAAATAAAAATATTTTCTTAAATGCTATTTTTTTTTTACAATTATTCAATGGTGCAAGATAGAACCAAACTTTCAATACAAAAAATGTTTGTTTTCAAAAGGTCTCTTAAATGGTACAATTTTCAATCTAGGTTGCAATTTGAATTTTTTTACCTTTTGCTCTATAAAAGTGATTAAAGTTTGAAATTTATTAAAAATTTGAAAACTACATAGAAGTCCATACTACCCCATGATATCTCCTGAAAGGGTGTTCTTGTAAAACTGGGGGAAAAAATTGGTTGCCCTATCTTTGTTAGTCACATTTCCTGCTAAAAACTAATATATATTTATTTTATATATATTTTGTCACACCCTGTACAGTAATGAAAAGATAACAAATTTTTTTTGCTCCAAAATGTTCAGAAAAGAGAGACCTTTAAAATGAGGTAGCCTATCACACAACCTATGTGTCTATTTGAAAATTTTCCAAAAACACCACCCTGTCCCCTAAAAGTGCCCTTTTGGGTCATTGAAGAGCACCGAAAATAATTTTCCTGAATTCTTTGGCGTCGAAAAAAAGGGGGGGGGGTACTTGGAAGGAAATTTTTATCTGGTTTCGTTTAGACCATACAGGTAGTGTCCATGTGGTCTAAAACACCCGGTATATATTTACTGGAATGTCAAGGAAAATCTTAAAAATTACACTCTCATACAAAATATTCACAGTCATAGTACTAGAAACAAATATTCTATAGATCCTTGTATTTAAGGATGGAATCCTGTAATCCTTGTATTTAATATAGTCCTGTAAGCTGTAACACTAAAAAAACTAACAAAAGAAAAGTCATGTAGCCTATGTATAAAAATACAACTTTTTAATAAATTGGCTAAGGAGGCTTGGACAACTAGCTAAATAAATTTTAAATTAAGAGTCAATAATTGGCTCAAATTAAAAGCTTTTTACTCTGTGCTAGATTATATATGGTTTGTGATACTAGTTCACTAAGTTTTATGTTTGACCTAATATGTTGTCATTTTGCAGTTGTTTTTATGGTTGTATTGCATTCTTGTTATCCTTTGGTATAATTTTGTCGTTATTATGATTTTTTGTAATGGACACCACTCTTAAAGGATGATGTTCTATATGTTTTATATTGTATAGGCCTATGTTGACACTGTCTATTGTTATTGAAATCTGGTTAACAATAATAATTTTTTTAAATTAATAAATAAGGCCACTTCAGGAGACACCTGCTAACACTCTAGATCATCAATAATGATTCCTTTTGTGGACTAAACTAAACATTAATCCTAGTATGTGAAAGGCTAGGAGAAGGGCTTCACAATCAGATGATGATTCTGATACTAGCATCGGGCGAAAATTCCTAAGCTTGAAGGCATTGGCATGCTAGTAAGTAGGTACTTGGGGTGCACAATAAGAATAGTTCGACATACAAAGATCTTAAGTCTTCATCCCCTTATAATCTAACCTAATATAAAAATTAATTAGACTTGTTTAAAACTGAAGAACCTAGAACCTGTAATAAAATAAATAACAAACTGTTTATTGGGAAGACGGACAGACAAACATAACTACTAGGACCATAAGCGCTTAATATCTATATAATTTCTTTGCTTAATAAATGTTTAATGATAAAGGTTTTCCAGAATCGTCCGTTACATAAAGGTTAACTCCGACTACATCACATAAAAGTCAGTCGCAATGTGTAATGTGTCAAAAAGAATTCAATTCTGTAACACAGATATGTGCTTTCATAAGTCCAGAGTGTTTGTATCTGATCTTGAACACAAGAAAGCATTGTAAACTGTGACATAGGCTTGTCATGATTCACAAACAAGTCTTTTATTCTCAACAAGCTTTGCTAACTAAAAGAGGCAATTACAAGAGGAAAAAAACATTCTGCTTGAGATGAGCACATGGTAGTAATGTAAAATAGGCCTATGTTATAAATTGAACCTCTTGATTAATAATCTTAAATTAGGCTACATTAACATTATACACCAGATATAATGGTTTAATTCTTCAATTTAATGTATACTACTAGCTTATGTTAATTATATGAATAAAAAAAATAAACTCCTATACGAAGTGCCTAGAGGAAGTTTGATAATCGGCAAAACTTTTGAGGAGTGATCTTCAAGTTTCAAGGGCAGAAAAGTCACAAAGCATGATAGTAGCCTAAAAAACTGATAGGTACATGAAATTTAGTATAGGGGGAAATTTATAGCCTACTCTTATAAAACTCTAAATAACATGCTAAATTAGATACAAAGTTGAACATTTAATTTCTGCACGTTTTTTGTTATTTAAAGGCAAAAAAACATCTGTCATCATCGTCTTAGGCTTTTAAGGCGAAAAACCATCATTGCTTTCACAAAATTGAGCATAAAATACTCCACATTAATAACATACAAACAAAACTAAAAACAATAACCTAACATTAATAATAATAAACAGAAATGTTTTTAACTTTATCAAAAATTTTCACCTGATCAAAGATCTAAGGATTATCCTCCTATATCGTCAGAATGGAACTTGGTAGGGCAAATAATATCCTACGCAAACATCTGAGAGCATGTGCTTAATTGAGATTACACCTTGACAAAATGGGGTGGATTCCCATGTTCTTTAGAAATCGATGAGTGATCATGAAATGACAGATACAAACACAAGTAATCACCTCTTCCTCTTGCCTATCTAAGAATGTACTCCATGGGCAGACAGTAGCCTATATTTTACTTCCCTCAGCTTATTGGACTCCATATTTGGATTAAATAAAAATTCTTGAAAAATTCATTTAGTACAAACCTTTCTTTAAAAAGAAAAAAAATAGTATTATTCCAACCAATTCACTTTTCCACTGTAAAAATTGAAAATGAAATACAGTATAGCTAATTCACATATATACATATTATTATGTAATCTACGTAATGCAGTGGGAATTCAATTCCAAATTAATTTTGAAAACAGTCAAACGTAACGATTAAATGACATCCAATTTAATCTCATGACTAATAGGCCAATTTTTTAAAAAAAATTTTTGTTTTTTATCCAAAGCGTGTAAACTTTTCTCTAAGGGTTCTATTATAAAAAAAAAAAAAAGGAAAATATATTTTATCCTTATAGCGAATTAATTCATTGTTGGTTTGTATATTGCTTTGTGACGATATGGTGTTTAGTATTTGTGTAGTTACAGCTTGCGATAAAACTGAGTGTGTACAATACAGTACAACTTATACCGAGTTGTTAAAGTGTGTTATGATATAAAATGTAAGTTAATAAACCATTGCTTTTGTCACTTTTTTTCTTTCGTATTTTTCACAATTTAAATAATAAATTTATTGAAATCGAGGGGTTATGGACATGTCAGATTTACGATTGTAGTTCGCTGTTATTATTTACAAACTGTATGATGTATTTTGTTAACATTCGTCCATTACGTGTCATGGTAGATATTTAGACTCTGTTATGAGCCAGTTAAATTGTAATAAGTTATATTTAAAATGGTGTTTTATGTTGGAAATCAATTTTTTTTAACTCGCTTAAAGATCAGATGTCTGGTATCGGTAAAATTTCAGCGAGTAGAACAGATAAGGGACATGAATGAGACGAGTTTGAAATTTATATATTACTAAAGCTACCTGTAGTTAAAATATACAGTTACATATACATATACAAATTAATTATGGTTAGCTTTTTATATCATTTATCCTTAATTAGACCCACCACCCAAAATGTAAAGCGCATGTGAGAATATGTAAGAAATTGACCATAGAATGAATTAATAATTTGAATTAAGTGCCTGAATATTTAAATTACTATAATATAGGTTAGTTTAGGTGCAAAAGTTGACGACTCATGAATAGGTTAAGTTAGGTCTCAAACTCGCAGTTTACTTCCAATTTTCCTTAATTAAAAAAACTAAAATTTCCAGTTTTCCCCAAACCAAATACTAAATATAACGGTAATAAAAAAATTACACATCCATCTATGTCTATCTTAATCATACATTGTAAAAACTGATTTAAACAAGTCAATGCCACAGATCAGTAAATGCCAAATGGCTGAAAACAATTTGGTTATTAATCCTTTGAAAACTAAATATTTAATTTAAAGCAAAGCACAAAGTGTCATACTAGAAGAGGAACTTTAAGAAGTACATCCAGCAAAGTTTTTGTGTCTCCTCGTTGAAGCTAACTTGGAGTGATCATCTTGATAATAGCAATGCTAGAATCAGTTCAGGAGTAGTGGTACTCAAAATTAAAAATATTACTGTGAAACTTCAATTCTTTTAACAATTTACCGTACTATGGAATGTAGAACCCCTATCTGAACTAAGGAATTCTACTATAGGGAAATTCATAAGTTTATAATACGTTAAGAGTGATTATCCTGCAAAAAAAAGAAAAGGCTATTGGGCTTTTTAGCTGGATTAACAAAATTCCAGTCATGTAAAAAAAGAAGCTTTTAGAGAATTTGGGACTCTTGCACGCCCATGTAGGCTATGTAGCTCTTTTTATTTGAAAAGAACCTTTATTTCAATTTAAGCATGACCATGTTCAGAATAAGGACATACGTTATTATTATTATTATAAATAGAAGTGGGTTTACTCCCTAGACACTTCAGCCTCTAAGACTCTTTGTGTACTTATTAAAATCCTAACTAGTTTGTCTATTCCCTTGGTTAGGATCACGATTTTCCTAACTGGGTTGCTTGTCGCTTCAAAGGTCGCATCTAGGCCGAAGATCAGTTGTCTTGTACACGTCCTAATGCTTCACATTTTCGAAGTATGTGTTCTGCAGTTTCTAGGTGCTGATTACATAGTCTGCATTTCAGATGTCCTTGCAATAGTCCCATGGTGTTAAGATGTTTCTTGAAAATGACATGCCCTGATACGAAGCTTAAGATTTTCCTCGGATTTGTGAAAGGACATACAAAGTTACAGCACCATAAAAGCTTGTAATTATTGTGATAAACAGCACAGGTTAAATTGAATAAAACTCGAATACAAATTCTCACAAAAATTACGTTTACTATCAAACACGTTTCAACGACAAAGTCACCACCCTCAGTGATACATGAGCTACAATAACTAAACTGTTTTATAGTTTAGTTTATATAACTGTATAACTGAGTTATAGTGTAGTTAATGTAGCTCATGTATCACTGAGGATGGCGACTTTGTCCTTAAAATGCATTTGACTAAGTAAACATAATTTTTGTGAGAATTTGTGTTCGAGTTTTATTCTATCTAATATTATCTCACAAGTCAAGCCAACATTTATTTACAGCACGGGTTAAGTTTATACAATAAAAATAAACTTCCATCATGAGCAGGTGTTTTATTTATTAGGCTAATAAGCTTCATAATAAAAGAACCAAATTATAAATCTTTTAAATAAATTTTCGTGCTAAACTCTTTACATCTTATAAAATATTTTTTCTTTCTTTACATAAGTGAAGTAAGCTAAATAGGCTACTATTTGTGTTTCGAAAGAGAGCAGTAGCCAACTACACAACAGTACAAATTCATCCGCCACAACAATCCAAAAATGCTACCTCGGTAAATAGCCTAAATATTGAGTTTCACTTGTGAGATGGTATATTTAATAAAATAAAACTTTAACATAAATACTCACACATGTCATATAGTTTAAATAGTTATTAGAGCTCATGAATCACTGAAGATGGCAACTATGTCATTGAAATAGGTTTGAATAAATAAACATATTATTTGTGTTCATGTTTTGTTCTACTAACTGCTTCGGTAGATAACAGAATCTACATTGTAAAATCATTCATAGTTCCTAAACACACACGCTTCAATTTCGTAAAAAACCTAATTTTATAAATTTAACATTTCAACTGCAAAAGGAAATAATAGAACCATACCTAATCTAGCTTATCCTAGACATCAAAATTTGTTGTATATTATGTCATGTGATATTCCACAGATTTGACAATATTAACCAATTCGACACTCGTACTGGAGATCTACTGTGAGATGTTCAGTCATAGATTGTGGGGTAAATATCAAGAGTACTTGTTGTTCCGAATTAGTATTGAAAATTAAGCAAATCGTGCTGTACATACCTCCTATTGTGACCAATAGATCATCCTTTCAATTTGTAAACACGTTTGAATTACAAAAAACTATTATATTTGTTAAGGATAATTGTTAAGAACAGCATGAATATTTTCCTCAATAAAACTAGTATTATTTTTAAAATCTAAGTTTTCTATGCTAGGTTATAGCCTACATGTTTAGAAAGTTAAATTTACCATAATCAAATCTACATTTTTGATTAGCCGCTGTGAATATGATATGTTAGGCCAGGTTGTTATAAATTCAAATAGACTAGGGCCTAATTAAATTGGTAAAATAATTTGTCATGAAATCGGGTTGCTAAATTTCCACAAAGTACAATAACTCCACAACTGGTTAAGTTAGGCTCGGTTTTGATATTACCTAAAGTCGATCGGCTGTTTCTCGTAAGTATAAATTGGAAACTAACCTCACTTTCTCTCAACTTAGAGCTCACACATTTCATATTTATGGGCTTGCGCAAGCTTTATTTTTGTTTTTTATTCAGTGAATTGTGCTTTTTATGCCTAACTTTAATGTAAAAAAAATTGGGTGTTACCATGGTCATGCTGTTCATAATAATTACCAAATAAAGATTAGATAGTGTAGGAATTTAATTAATCATAGGCTATTATTATTATTATTAAGATATAATATAAGGCCAACACAATTAGATTGAGATTTAACAACCTAACAAGGAAGTACACAACCTAACTAAATAGGCAAATCTTTTATTGCTGGTTTAAAATTAATTATTATTTATGTATTATATTATAAACTACACGTTTATACATTGACAGAAAAAAAAGTGTTATATCAAGGCTAGCCAAAGGCTATATTACGACAGGCTAGTATTGTATGACTCACCTTTTGGGTCAATGGGATGACCACTACATATTCCAAGGAAATTCAATCCAAAATATAATCCATACAATTGCCAGATATTATCCATGCTTGATATTAGAGTCTATTACTGCATATCTTAAACAACGAACTCATGACACTTAACACTTTCAATAAAAATAAACAAAATATGCTTCAACATTTATATTAAAGATTGACAAGAACTGTTTAGAAGGTTGCTAATTAGGCCTTTACAATAAAACATTGCAATTAACTAAAACTACAAAAAGCAGTAATACTTTAAAAATACTATACTATTTAATCACATTTCAACACTTCATTTTTCACAAACACTAAATTCCCTCAACAAGACATTTAAAAAAATACTGAACAGCGAACGACAAATCACAACCAGTAAGCGCCATATTGAACTAACACAACTGAACTGTCATCAATGTTGCCAACTGTTAGGTTTCTAATACAATCACCTGTTGTTACGTAAATAATTCGGTTAATGACACTTTGTTAAACATTGATATATAAACATACGAATCTTTTCATATAACATATTACATTTTTTTATTAGAAAAAGAAGAAGTACAGTATAATTTCGATCAGAATTTTATAATAGTTATATGCTTCAAAGTAAGATAAACTTACGAGTCTTTATATATTAAAATAATTTGTTAAATTAGTAATAAATCAATGTTAAATCATTTATTACATTAATATATTGATGACGTTATTTATTTAACTATTATAAATTAAAACTTTTGTAGTACAATTAATTATTATTCCATTTTACATATTTAATTTTCTATTCATTTTTGTTACACAAGGAACACAATATGTTTGTTCCAAATGCTTCATTAAAAATGTAAAATATTGGCGGCGCCAAATTTTGATTTTTAAATAATAAATAACATTACATTCGTTTTTATTACAATGAAAAATACTACATACATGAAATGTTATTTTACAACAATAAATAATAAATTTTAGAGCCATTAATCAACTGTTGTATACCAAATGTTTCATCCTTATGAGAATAATATGTCTTTTCTCCTTTCAGCAACTTCTTTAAATTTAATATAGATCAATAAAAAAAAAGAATCATAGGATATTTTTAATCATTAACCTACAAATGTTTAAATATATTAAAGTGATAAATACAACTTTGCAGCATATCTAAATCAATCATTCTTGAGCCTTGTGGGTCACACAATGTACATTCTTCCTTTTCCAAAATGTGTATTTTTTGTCAACCAGGCAGTTGTGACCTGTATTTAATTAAAAAATGGCAACAGTCTCTTTCGGTGGTTTTTACAGTAATTGTTCCAACCACTCTTAATATCTGTCCACCTTG
Source organism: Aphrophora alni (assembly GCA_963513935.1). Lineage (NCBI taxonomy): Eukaryota > Metazoa > Arthropoda > Insecta > Hemiptera > Aphrophoridae > Aphrophora > Aphrophora alni. Next base: position 93,129 of record CAUPSG010000127.1, read on the forward strand.
ATTGTAGTGTGTGTTTTTAGTATTTCAGTTTCACTCTTTATTTAATTAGACTTGATGGGTATGAACAGTAAGTATATCCCCTTTTCCAAATTCTAGATTATTCTTATCAGTTGTCTTGTTTCGTGAATTGATATTGATGTTCTATTGCTGTTTGAAGTTATAAATTGTAATGCTGATTTAAGTCCGCCAGGATACATGATGTGTTAAAATGACTGTTGTTTTTTTCTTGTTGTTTAAAGGTGAAAAACCTCTTGGATATTATTGCTTTATAAAAAGAAAGGAACAAAAGAATATAAAATAAAAACACATAGCCCTCAAATACTCTTTATATTGCCAGGGTCAGGAGAAAACAAGAGTTGGTCAAGAAAAACAGGATAGGAAAGATGAAGGAGAGGGATCTAACCCATGACTAAATGTATATAAGGATCCCTCATGATTGCCATACCTGTACTCACTATAGTGTATTTCAAGGGTATTGTGTATGATGACGGAATGTGTAATCCAGATAGGTGTTAACTCACAATTGGTCCCACGCTACCATTAGAAATTCCAACATTTTTACTAAAACAGTCATAATATTGTCGTGAATCTGAAGTTACAGATTTTCTTGAAGGTCACACTAATGAACACCCTGATGTGGTTTGTTTGGAGAAGGAAATATAGAGCATGGTGTTAGAAATCTAGCTGCAGGACTGATAGTGTTACTCGTTGTGTTCGATATTTTTTAACGACACGAACTGTTTATGGTGGCTTCTATTTATTGTTTTTTTTATATATGTAAATATTTTTAGTGTTAGCTGTTTTTAAGTTTAAATATATTCTTTGTTTAGTATTTTTAGGAATTAATGGTAGTTTTTGCAAAAAAAAAGTAAGCACATATATTTGTAATTAATTAATTTCTGTAAAATGGATGATGGGCAGAATAACCTTTTCTTTTTGTTGTTTAAAAACGAAAAATCTCTCGGTCATCATCGCCGTATAATATAAGGAAGAAAAGAACTATTAAAATAAAACCTAGGGGTCTTTATACTCTATAGCATAAAAAATAGAAAAATAACAAGAGAGCTAATACGGAGTAAGGGACAACATGAAAAAATGTAGAACCAGCTGAATCCCTCAGGATTACTCACTATAAAATAAAAAAATCATAAACCAAAGAAACTAATGTTTAAAAAAATAGTATATAATAAATTTCATAAGTTTGTATACGTAACTTAAATTATATAAGTGAAAATATTAATTAATCTTTATTTCTATGCCTAACAACAATTAATTCAATATAACTTTAATCATAATAGCCAATATTTTAATAAAAAATAGAGAAAATCAAATCAAACATTATTAGAAAAAATGTATAACACAAGCAATAGCATTATACAAATAGGCACGACCGAGTGAGTTAATAGTTGGCCTGATGAAACATGTTGCCAAATAATTAATTTAACAGGGACTACTCTTGACTGTTTCATGTAATATTACCCTATGATTTCTATCAGTTGACCTTCAGATTATATCAGAACGTGTACTTACCACAATCTTTTATTGTTATCTCAACTAAAAAATTCAAATATTTTATTTAGAAAATTAGAAAACTTTTATCTCCTTTTCATGTTATGAATAGTATGTAATCAAGATTTACAACATTGCAAAGAGAGGAAGAGGATGATTTTTCAAAAGAAACACGATGTTTCATATCTCAAAAGAAAACAAGTTGATGGGTACACCATCCATGGTACTTACCCAGCCCTATCATACAATGTAATACAAGCAAATTCTTTAAAATGTAATGACCAAACGATAGGAAATGTTGAATTGTATTGGTAGTCAAGAGCTCTTATTTTGTATAATTAGTTTCCCTATTTTCTTGATGTCAGGTAGCGTAATAGGCCTCCTAGTTGTGTATAAGTATCCATTCGCTTCGCTCATGTGTGTCTCCAGCCCTAGAGAGCCTTGAAGTTGTACACATTTGAAGAAGCCTCCATTTGCTACCTTCCCAGATTTCGTAACTATAAAAATATTATAATTTAATGTTACAACAGTCGGTACATGATAGAATTCCATGATAATGGAAATAATGAGACGATAATTCAGTTGGTAACATTACATGCAGAATCTGCAAATTTTTATCTAATTAAGTGTATTATAAGTTGAATAAGACATAAAATATTAACAAACCAAATGTTTAAAGGCTGCCATTTTGACATTTTCAATTTGATTTTTCAAAATTCCAATTTCAATAGAATTGTATATGATTATACTCTACAAAATTTCATTTTCCTAGAGGGATTTAACCAAAGACTACATGAAAAAATGTGTAGAGCCAGCTAGGCTCCCTCAGGTTTGCCAAGTCAGGGATCTAAATAAAATAAAATGAAGATCAGAATCATAATCAACAATTGAGTTACCCTATTGTGCTTGATCTAAGAACGTCTTTTACAAATAACTTACCAACATTGGCCTAAGTTAAATTTTGAATGTTTAAAGAAAAATCACTGTTAACAAAAACTAAACATTTAACTTACAAGATCCATCGCACTTCATCGATAGTATCACAGATTATCGATAAACGTGGATGCTTACAATGTTTAAATTTTTTGTGCTGGTGTCTATCTTGTGATACGAACACTCTTCCAATGCAGTTTACCTTTATTTGATTCCAGGACATCAGGGTTTCAATGTTAACAAGTTAACCTCCTTGCGAAGAAAGCCTCTGCAAATATCGCAGAGCAAGGTTAGAACTTCAGCATTAAACTGGGAAAAACAAGTCACTCTAGTCTCTGGAATGCATTTGACGAGCAGATCATGCAAAGAAACTGGGTAACAGTCCAGATAGCCTCTTTCTTACAAGAAGACTTCTAATTGTGAGGAAAGCTCAACTAAGACTGCTAATATGTTTAATTACAGGCATAGAATGCTTAGAAAATATGAAAATTGTACGTCTCTATCGTGCCTGAGAGAGACATATCAATACTGGGATGTATTGTGCCACCTAATCCTGAACAAGTGATCTTTGAAATTGAAACACTAGAGATAGTCAGTATCAAACACGAGACCAAGCTACCTGTTAATACTAGTTAAAAGACTAGAGGATTGTTTAACAGTATTCATGCTTAGAGAACACAATAAACACATTATGGCTGATAACTACTTCGAATGTACAGTTCTGCTCTTCCAAGAAAGTTGATGGGCACCATCATGATACTTACCTAGCCCCATCATACAATGTAATAAAAGCAAATCCTCCAAATATAACGCCCAAAAGATTTTTTCTTGGGCTTTATAAGAAATGTTGTATTGTAAGGTCTCACCCAGGCGGGTAAGTTTGTTTAAAACAGTTGTTACACAGGTGTTCTAAACCTCGTAATTGTATATATCTGGTTTTAGGTTAGAATTTAATAGGGTACATAACCTATTAAATTGGTTAGATTTTGTATGGACAGGAGACAGGCTTACCTTGGAAAATGGTCCTTGGTATTACCTAATAGTACACAAGTAAAGAAACACTATAGTTTTGAAATATTTCATAAACACTGTCCACTTTCTCAATCAGTAGAGTTAGAAGAAGACTGAGTGTTGAACCACAGATTTTTTTTTTTTTTTGTATGGCCTGTTGGGAAAGGGAAAAGGATGATTCATCTAAGATTAAGATTAGGGGGTTCTCTTGATTTTGTAACCCATTGATGAGACAGTTCCCATCTTCTTAGTTCTGAGGGGTTACATTCTGAAGGGAGTGATTTTATGATTTTTGTTGTGAAGCATTCATCAAAAGTGACAACGTTGTGGATTGCTGCATGTTGTGCAGTTGATTTCTCCATATCCATGATTTTCACTTATCCTTTTCCCTTTCCCAGCAGGCTTAACAAAAAAATAACAAACAAAAAAATCTGTGGTTCAACACTCAGTCTTCAGTCTTCTTCTTAACTCTACTGATTGAGAAAGTGAACAGTGTTTATGAAATTTTTTTGTCTACAGTTGTTGACAAAGTGGCTATTTGTTCATTTAAATTAGTTTGCAAAACAGCTGATTTCTCAACAGTTTCACTTTGCTCACTCCGAATGGCAACCGAACAAAACGAAATTTAGGTTAAGTTTATTTGAATTGACTAATAATACACAGGAAATGTCCCGTATGTTGGTTAGATTAATTCTTACATGTAAAATAACATAAATAAACAACAAAACAACGTTTTAAAGTTGAAAAAGGAAGTAATTATTCATGAAGATGATTGACAGTGTATGTACACGGAGAGTATTTTTCGTTTGCCGAGTTTTGAAGTTGGCAATCCTGTTTCCTCAACAATACACCTAAGTTATTTGTAATATTCATAAATAATCTCAGTTTTGACGTGAGAACTTACTCAGTGTTGATGTGTTGTTTAGCACTACTGCTATATATTGTGTAGTTAGTTTTAAAATATGGACAGTTCAGAGGATGAAAACCTGTCAAATACCCTGCCTAAATTAGCGGAAAAAGCTAACAACGTTGTACTAAATCTCCTTCCTGTCAAATCAAGGAAAAAGTACGACCACCAGTATGAACTGTTTTTATTGCCAAAATAACAACTGTAGACAAAGTATAATGTGCAATTTGTGAGCAAAGTGTCTTTTTTAAACTCGATAAAAAATTGACGCACTCGGCAAGCCTCGTGCGTCAAAACTTTTCTCTCGTTTAAAAAAGTGCCACTTTGCTCACTAGTTGCACAAATAACTATTTCAAAACTATAGTGTTTTTTTTACTTCTGTACTATTAGGTAATACCAAGGACCATTTTCCAAGGTAAGCCTGTCTCCTGTCCATACAAAATCTAACCAATCTAATTGTATAATTATATCATTAGTATGAACAAAAGAAAAAGTTTAAAATACACATTTTTAACATTTTCATGAACTTCAATAGGGTTCCATATGTGCACACTACGGTTGATATAATGAAAAAACAGAAGTCAAGATTTCTGATGATTACAAAACTCACACTTTGTATACTGAATAAATACAAAAATATTCTTCAATATAGCATGGTTGTCATCTACTTGCATCCTCAACACATGTAGGGGGATCTTACTCGCAGTATTGCCAACTTAAGAGGACAAACAAAATAAACAACATTTTCTATTAAAACTGTTTTATTTATGTATACACGTTGAATTAACTAATAATTAAAAAGCAATAATATAAGAATATAGTAAAAAAAAAAAAAAAAAAAGCAGATAAATTGAAAATCATAAACAAATTATTGTATTTATAATGAATACACTATTAAGGAACAAACATACGCTCAATATTAGGATTCTGAATGTTATAATAAATAATATCTAGCTACAATATAAGCTATACTTAAATGTCTAAATAATTATCTCCATTTCTAAAAATATTGTTCTGTTTCTTGATGTATTTATTTTAAGCCCGCTAGGCTAATAAAATTAATAGACCTAACATAATAAAAAAAGGATGCAAAATATTGCACTAACTTTCTTACATTAATATACAAAACAAAACTATCATGATAACCGTGGACTGGGACTGTTGAACATCTGTAGTCGGTTTACAAATTATCGATTAAACTTTGGTGAAATGTGAAAGTTTATGACTTTATGTTGTACAGTATATAAAAAGAAAGTTATATCTTTTTTCTTGTTGTTTAAATTCAAAAACCTTTCATTCAACATCGCCTTAAAAAAGGAAGAAAAAATAAAATAAAACACCCTAGCTCTCAAATACTCTAAATAGTTTAAAGATAATAAAACACAATTTTTTTATTTTGTAGTATCCACTTTTTATTAGTCTAGCCGACCAATGGTTTCGCCTGCTAAGGCATTGACGAGGCTGTATTACAGACTGAAGAAAAAAGAAAGAAAAAAACCAGAAAACCTTAAAACTAGAGGGTGGGAGTTAGGATACAAAGAATGGAAGAAGAGTGGATAGTACAAAATAAAAAATTGTGTTTTATTATCTTTAAACATGGAATTCCACCAAGAACCATCGGTCTCAACAGTAATGAAAAAAAAAACAAAAAAAAAAAACTCTAAATAGTATTAAGAACAACAATCAAAAGAGAACAACATTTGGCCAGGAAAGACTATTTAGGAAGATGAAAGAGAATGATCTAACCCTTTATATCATGAAAAAAAATGTAGATTCATTTAGGGTTCCTTCGGACTGCAAAACCAGTCGTCACTATAGTGAGCTCCCGAGGGGAAAAAAGAAAATTATGGTTTTCTAGTAAACCGAATAAATTAATATCCATCATAGAAAGGGGGGTAACTGCTATTTTGATTAGGATGTTCATTAGCTTATCCAGAAAATCATGCTGATAAAAAGAGCAGATTAGGGTTCTGACCCTGAAGGATGCAAAGAATTTGTCATGGGATTTTGTAACTGTTAATCTCACCCTGAACATCGAAGACATTCACCGTGACCTTGGAATACTTTACAGAGGACAGGGAGTCACTGCTAGTAGAGGTGCAGATTCTATAGATGGAAATTCCCCAGTTGAGGTGGTCAACTACAGATCTCTCAAGGTTCCAATGTAATTCACTCTCATTACATAACAAACTAAAATAAACCTCTTTTTAATTGACCACAATTAAATCAGTCTTTATTAATACATTTTTACGCACTTTGTAGAAACTTGACAGCAATTATTAAAAGCTCAAGTTTAACAAAATACGATTTAAACTGTGGATGGCACAAGGAAAACCAATTAAAGTCTATTTAAATCATTTTCAAAAGACAGCATTCAAAGTTCATTGTTATTTTTATTTCTTTCAGTTCTGTTTTAAAGGTGAAAAATGGAAGAAAAAAGAGTACAAAATAGCGACTACAAGCCCTCGAATCTTCTACCAGTGTTAGGTTCGGAAAAGAACAAGAGTTGCTTAAGAGAGACCTGAAGGGTCTAACTCAATACTAGATGAAATAAGCTGCCAGGACATCAAAATTGCTACATCCATACTCAACATAAGTAAGCCTCTGAAGGGTGTTTCGGTTCTCAAATGTTTTATTTGAGCGAAATTTAACAGATTGTAAACAATTTCGGTCTGTTTTGCTACAATCTGTGCTCTCAGTTGCCGATGTAAGATTGTAATATTATCGAAATTGTCACAATTGGTGGTCTGAGTTGCCATTGTAAGAGATACTCATAGATTTTGAAATCCAAATTATAATAACAAAACTTTAAGTTCGAGAAGACAAATTTAGGTAGGATTATAACTTAAATGCTGTTAGTAATAAGTTAGATGTAAGAATATAATTTGTTATAATAGTGATTAAGCAAGAAATTTTTAGTTTAAGAACGTAAGTAGGCTAGGAGGTCTAGTTTATGAATTAGTTCAGGTTTTTGAAATTGTGTCAGGTAAAAGGTCTGTTAGACCAATTCTGATATTACAATAACTTGCTTTGTGGACCATTAGCTTTCTTAGATTCCAATACGATTTTATCTATACGAATTAAGCTGTAGAGCTAATGCAGTCACAGAACGCATTTTAAAATCAAATATTTTTGTGCTCAGATAATCTCAAATATGATGGATATAAAATAAAAATTCTTTACAATGGACAATTATTTGACCAGGTTAAAATAGGGAGCGGAGAGAGATAGGGGTGACCATTACGATTTTGCTGATAATATATGCCTACTGTTGATTACTTACGAGCAGATGCAGAGATAGATAGACACATTGGCAGACAATAAGAGGAAAGTGGGGTTAAAAATATATAAATAAAAATACTATAATTACCTTATATAGGTTGTCTACAGTTCGTATTTGTGTATATAGGTACAGTGCTGTTTCGCCGATCACTGTCGGCTTCGTCAAGCTTAGTATCGATACTTACATGTGTAACATATAACATAACACTTCACAAGATCCGAATGTAACTCTTCGTTAGATAATAAATTATTATTTATGAAAGTTGCGGCCACATTATAAGTGCGTTCCTACTTTGCAGTAGGTAGCAGACCGGTTTGGAACTGAAGAATAATTGAACATAGAATCGTGGTTCAAAGTCTGATCAGTTTCTTGTTTTTTATTATTGTTAAGTTTGGCGATTACGTCATAGACAGGGTTGGAAGAAAAATTTAATTTATCGTTAATCATGTTGTTTAACTTTGTTAGGTAATAGTTTGTTATTGTAGCTCATGTATCACTGAGGATGTCGACTTTGTCGTTGAAACACGTTTGATTAAGTAAACGTAAATTTTGTAAGATCTTGTGTTCGATTTAAAAAAAATCTATATAAGGTATTATAGTATTATACTAACAGTTCCGAGGTAATACGATAAAATTTATAAATAAAATCAAAGCTCTTAACAATGTCAACACAAGGAAGACAATGGTGATTTCATAAACAACAAAACATTAGAGCGTGTTGAGAAATTCAGTTATCTTGGGAAAGGGAAGGGGGTATAGATAAAGATGCACAATCAAGGGGTTTTCAAATGGCAATTTAACGAAAGGAAAATAAATGACGTTATATAAGAATACAGTAGAACCTCTGTTAACCGGCCTCGGATTAACCGGTCCTCGGATTAACCGGCCTATATCGTAGTGTACTGGTTGGATGAGAGTTTCCGAAAATAAATTGTAATTGAAACACCAAAGCGGCGGCGAGTCAAATGACTTCGTCGATTGCGGTATCCCATTGTCGGCGGCGTAAAAACACAGCGGCACCAAAGCAGCGGTTAGTCAAACGACTTTGTCGATTGCGGTATCGCATTGTCGGCGGCACCAAAGCAGCGGCGAGTCAAACGACTTTGTCGATAGCGGTATCCCATTGTCGACGGCATAAAAACACCGCTGCATTGACACCCGTCGGTATAGCAGACATACACAGACAAAAACGTTTGATGGGCCGCTTTTTTTCCACGAATCAATTTAGTATAGCCTACATTATAGAAAATATAACATTTCTATTCAGTTTTCTTGGAAGCGTGTGTTGCTTTCATTTGAGACACGGTTAAATGTGTCAAAAGACTTGACAGAGGGGAATCTGTAAAAATCATTGTAGTGTTTAATTTTTTCATGTTTGATGTATAATATACATAACATAATATATACGATACATTTATGTACAACAAAATGAGTTGCAATAACATCTTTATTGCATAATTCTTAGTGCTACCTAATTAAATAAGTTTCTTTGAATGAAAACAGAGTTTTCACGGGAACCTCGGATTAACCGGTCAAACGGGCAACCGGCCCGGGTGTCAGTCCTGACTAGACCGGTTAAGAGGGGTTCTACTGTAATGTACTTTCAGTGCTACTTTATAGTTATGAATCTTGGCAAATTACAAAAGTTCCAACTAATAAACTTCAAAGTGTTTGTGAACAAATGTCTGACAAAATACTTAGGATATTTTGGCCGGATAAGATGAGTAACATAGGACTTCTAAGAAGACCTGAAATGAAAAAAAATTGAACTAACCATTAGGGGACGTAAGCGGAGATTGATTGGCCACACACTGAGAAAAGGAAATAACTGTATAGTTAGAGATGCTTTGGAATGGAATACTAATGGAAAGGGGTAGAAGAAGAAAACCAACCAACGGAGGTGATAAGTCGAAGCAGAGGCAAGACTCAATGGAAAAACATGGGCAACAATAAAAATGAACGCAAAAAATAGAATACGCTGGAACCATGACGTTACTGACTCTCTTTTCCGCAACGCAATGAAGAGGATAAGTAACGTAAAATTTGATACATTCATTTTTTTTACCCATCATGTAACTTGCTCTATATTACATACATGTAAAAAAGTAAAACATTAAACATATTTGTTTCCTACCACATCAGAGTTTCAACTGAAACGAGTAATCTATGTATTATTTCCTTATTATTCTAACAACATACAAAATAAAACACCTGTATATTTTCCAATATTGGATAATAAAATAGAAATATTGTTTCTAATTTATAATAAAGTCTCAATAATTTTTGAAGTCTCACTAGAATTTTATTTCAACTTAAAGGGTAGAAATACTACAGAGGGTAACTACCCTAGTAATATATAATGGAAGACTAGTAAATATCAAAAAATTTAAGCAAATACAGTAAAACTCCATTTATACCAACGTCGGATTGATTTCGCAAAGGAAAATATTTTGTTGACATAGATAAAAATACGGTATAACAAAATAGATACAGACACGAGTAAATCATCCTTTGATCTAGCAATATTAATTAACATTTCCTACAAGGCGCAAGAAACCAACTTTTGGGCATTACATTGTATGATGTGACTGGGTAAGTACCATGATGGCACCTAACAACTTGTTTACTCTTACTCTACCTTCTAACCCAAATGATCCCCAATTAATCCGGATAAATGAAGTTATACTGTATTTCTATTAGGGTAGTCAGATCTCAAAATTACCCTTCTTTTAATGAACAAAGTTCCACCTTAAAATATGAAGATTCAAATACAAACAAAAATTCCACTAAAAACTCATTTCTCTTTAATAGGTTTACAAATAAATTAAAAATATTAAAAAAATTCATATCTAAACTAATCTTAACATAGTTTATTCATAAATTAACACACGACACAATTTACACTCGACAGGGGAAAACAAAACATAGTCCGTATCACGCAAACAATGTGAAATTCTAAATATCACAATCAATAGTTGAATATAATATCAGACCTTATTATTAAATATATAACAGGTTGTAAACTAACCTAACAGAAATGAAATAAAAATTTGTTCACCAATACACATTGACTAGATCAATTTTTTAATGCAATATTTAAAATGCTAATTCTGATGTATAATTGTAGTGTGTTTTAATACTGCCAGATCTCGTTACTATTTTATAGTATCGAAAACTAATTAGTAATATAAACATTCTAATCTGATGATTTATAGCATAAAATTAATCAGATTTCTTATTCGCTGATTCTGAAATTGACACTGCTTCATACGAAGATGACAACGATAATTCTGATATAGAATTCTTCCTTGACTCCAGTTCACTTTTTGTTACATTATCCGAATCTACGTTTGATTCTTCGTCTGTTTTATTACATAATTTATCATTCTCATCAGCTGATTTTTCCTCACTGCTGTCTGTATCATTTTCAGACGTTTCTTTTGACGTATCTTCGATTGGTATGAGTAACGGTACCATTTCAATCAGCTCCCGACGAATTTGACTCTGCCATAACGAGTAAAGATATAACTGATGCGATGCAATAACTGCAAACGAACCTGTTAATAACGTAGGCAGATTGTGTAAGCTGACTGGAGTGTACAGCATGACCAACACGACAAATGCTGATATCAAGTTGCCACACTCGGAGTACATGTCCCTGCAACAAAAGAAATACTTAAATTACAGTGTTTGAAAGAAGAATACAACAGCAAAATTGTAAGGCCTGTGAGAGTAGGAGACGAGATAAGAAGAGAAATAGATGAATTGATAATTGAAGACAGCAAGATTTGTTAAGTCCACAAGAATGAGGGCACTGGAGCATGTAATTCGTATGGAAAATGGGAGAATGCCATAGAAAAATAATGAATGCCCCCTGAAGGGTAGGAAGACCGAAAAGAAGAAGAGAGCTTCAGGATGGGGCGGATAAGTTGGTGAGAACGGGAGTTGGGAATCGGAGGCAAGCAGCAGCTGACAGAAATAAATGGAAGCAAATTGTTTTGAAGGCTAAGCCTAATAGAATACTAGAAGAAGAAGAATATGTAAAGTCTGGCACCTAAACAACTAATTGGATATTGAGCAAGTAAATGTACCACAGCCGATATGTACAAAAGTGTTTCCATTCAGATGAAATTTCCTGTGAACTTATATAACTTTACAGTGTTAGATCAGTAGGGTCACACTAGATGACACAATCAGAGTGTAATGAAAAGAGATTGAAAGCTAAATTTAAAGGTGTCTTTTAAAATAAAAATATCAAAAAGCAGAATAAAGAACGGATATATCACGCAATCGTTAAAAGTGTAATAATTTCTCACTTGGAGATAAGGCAGGATTAAAGATACAACAGAAAAATGTTGGAGATCATTTAAATAGAATAAAAGTGGCAGGAAGATCATGAATGATAGGAAAAGGGAGTTATAGATCTATCACAAACAATAGTGCAGGATATTATATATAAACAACTGGTGTGGTTCAGAGGATGCCGCAAACAATATTTCCAGGTAATACTGTGAAAACAGGAAGGAAAGAGAAATTAGTGAAGACCAAAAAAAAGCTTACAGAGTGGTGTAAATAAAGACATGACACAAAGATGATTGGAAGGAGATAGTTGGGATGACAGAGAAGTTATACTGCAATCAGCTTATTTTTGTTGTAGTTTACTTGTCCCTATACAAACAATCAACTTTGTTTTATGATTTAATGAACACTCTGTCTGTATATGAGTATCCTGTAAATAGCTCAGACGAAAGGCTTTCCAAAGTTTGGTTAAATGAATTTTTGTTTCAATTACAAGCAGAATGAAGTTAAAAAATCTAGCTCTACCACATTAAAATTAGTATGCTACACAGGGGTTCAAAATTGCATGCAGACAATTCAATTTTTCTTGTTGTTGGCTAAAACCTCTCATCGCCGGCTTATAGAAACAAAAAGAAGAAAAAACTATAAAATAAAGACTCCTTGCCCTCGAATATTCTAAGAATATTCTAATAGCGTCAGGGTCTGAAGAGTACAAGAGTTAATCAAACGAAGTTTAATAGGATAGATGAAAGAGACCAAAGACTACATGTAAATCCAAAAAATTCCTCAGGTTCACCATAATTTTACAAATAAATACTGTAAGGGTTGTCAGAGGATTTAAAAAAAAATTAAACTTGCAAAAGTGATTTCAAAGCGTCACACTTTCCTGTATGTATATCTTTCAAACAATTTGCTATCTTAAATTTAAATGTAATCTAATGTTAAAAAAAAGATATATAATTATACTACCAGGTCTGGAAGCGACCTACAGCTTAGGCAAAACAAATCTAAAAATATGCTGTCAAGCAGGAGTTTAAAAAATATATACAAGATCTGAACACCTTAAATAGTAGTCAACTTTTGGTATCGAGATTTTTTTACTTGGTGCAGAAGTTCCTCAGTCACTTGCGAATGGAGTGTGTGAGCATCGAGTTTTCTTGAAATATTTGGGAGTTAGATTAATGGGATGCTATAGCTTTCTTTATTTCCTTAACTTTTAAATTTGCACACTTTTCTAATTTTATTATCTTGAAAGTTTAAATTATTCTAGTCTTATTGTTAATTTTATTGTTATAAAATAGTATTAATGTTTTAACTGTAAATTCGGTGCTTGCTGAAAAATTCCAAATGCTCGTTAACACTATAAAGGGGAAAACATAAACAAATATAAATATAAATCAGATTGTATGAAAGATTAAGCACCCTGTTACTGTTAGTGATATCTTCATGGCCAATTATCTGATAATGTTAACCCTGGAATTGGAAAGGTCACAATTATGACTCAATTTTCATTGTTAAAGTGATGAGCGACACATTTGAAGACGTTTACTGAAAACTATAGTCATAATGAATTTTTTTAATATTCTTGAACTGAGGTAAGATTTGATACTTTACTTTCTATATCAAGATATTAAAAATATTGTTTTTTTCTAAAGTTGGCAATGCTTTACATTACTGTGTTTCATTCGTCAGTTGTTTTCAAACTCAATATGTTTTTACTACGTACATAGTACAAAATTTATTATATATGTAGTTTATTTATTCTTAATAATATTATGAACAATTTCTACATCCTAGAATTTGAAGGAAAAAAACTGTTTTCAACTTTTGTGAAATGGAATTTACCATCAAAAAAAAGGTAATTTTAAAATTCTTACACAAACTTGTTTTTAGAGTTTTCTGAGTATTTATAACACTTTTTATCCATGCTTTTTGATCAAATTATGTTTTTTGTTAAAAGGAAAAAAAATTGTCTCAAATGTTTTGTAAAATTAACGGTTTCCAAAATATTTGATGTTAAATACTTTAAGTGGTTTCTATTTTAAAAATATAAAAATAAAGTCTTTGTTTCTAGTACGTACACTTGTAAAACTTAACACACAAAAATAAGGGTACCAAATCTGACTCAATATTTAATTTCATAATTTCCCCATTTAATGGATTCATCTAATATTTATCTTAAGCTGGACACTTTTGACAAAGCATATCAGCTGTGGAACAACTTTATTTGACGTCTGTTAGTTAAAACGCATTCATTGAATGTTTGTTTTCTTATGACATAGGTTAACATGGAAGTAAACTACTTATTTAACAAATTTAATCTAATAATACAATTGGTGTTTATTTTATTATAGTAAAATTAATATATACAATTTAAATTAAAAGAATCTTTTAATCCCAAACTAAATATTACGTTGGGCGATACTGAACTTGATGAAGTAACTTCGACAAAATTCCCGAGTCTCTTCATTGACAATAAACTGTCATGGAAGACTTATATTGACAATATCAGTTCTAAAATTGGTACATTTCCACTGAGAAATAGGAAACAATATTGTAATGCTGAGGTACTTATAACAGCTTACTATGGATTAATATATCTTTTTCTGAAGTATGGAATTGTATTTTTAGGAGATTCCTCCCTTCTGAATGTGTCTAGAATATTTGTTCTCCAAAAGATAATCGGAGGACTTTCTCGCTCTACTTTGCATTTATATATTTGAAACAATTCTTTATTTTAAATTGAAATATTAACATGTCCAAAATAAGGACATGTACAATTACCGCACTAGGATAGCTTGTAACTATTGTGCTAAATAGTACAGATTAAATTTATTTACTAAGCTGCCTTCGCATGCTGGCGCTCTATTTATGAATGAGCTTCCACCAGATTTGATGGAGATAAATGATTATAAACATTTTAAAAACAATCTGAGACAATTACTATTCGTGTTACTCTGTGGAGGAGTTTGTGCAGCACTTCTGATATGGTTATAGGGAGCCTCCTTGTTTCAAATTATTATTGTTATTATAGTGGATAGGATATTGTTATATAATGTATTGTATTTTATTATACAATGTGATGACGAGTCTTATAAAATAACTGTATTGTCTTTAATTAAAATTAAAGTTCAATTTTTTTTTTCCAATAATCTTCTATATAAATATCTAGATTAGGCTGTCCTTAGTCCGTTATGTAGACGTAGCTACAGCACTGTTTCACCGATCACAGTTGGCTTCACGTCTCATGACCTTAGAAACCAAAAAAGTGATTTTCAATTCTGCATGTAATGGTATGAACCCCACTTCAGAATCCCCTTTCGTGGGCCCGGAACCGGTGTTCGGGATCTCCTATGGACATGCCAGAGCAGCGGTTGATACATGGATACGGGATGGGATGAATAAGGCCTGGACAAATTCAACTACAAGTAGACTTGCAAAGAGGCTACTTAGATCAAGCAAGAAACATGCTGAACAACTTATCTCTCTTAGAAGGGATAATATGAGGTGGGTGGTTGGGCTTTTAACGAGCCACTGTCACCTCAGAAAACACCTACACAGGATAGGGATTGCTGCAGAAAATATTTGCAGGAAATGTGGTTTGGCTGAAGAAGTACGCAGAACACATTCTCTTAGAGTGTGAGGCGTTAGGACGAGCCAGGCTATATACACTCTAGGCCCTCCGGGGAAGGAGATGGAAACCATCCTAGACAACCCTATAGGTAGCATCTGTTCCTTTATAAGGATGACAGGTATTACTGAGTGGGTGTAGGATGGCACTTGGGGCGGCAAAAGACCTTCAGGTCGATGTTGGTAAGGCCTCTGACGGAGGCTATCACAGCCCAAAACATAAAAAAAAAAAAACCCACTTCTCTACGATGAGAAACAGTGAAGTTACTGTCAAACTCTTACTTCCCAAGAAAATGTGTCTAGGTTGTCTAGGTTAGCAAGGCCTAGTCACCAACATGAGCGTAGCAATTGGAGACTCCTTCATATATGTACACTTTCAAGATCTGCCAAATTGAGACACTGACACAAGCGAAATAAAGTGGAGATTTTTTAATATATACATAACAAGGCCTGTTAGAGCCTAACCGATGTTAAAAAGTAGTAATATACACAATTACGAGGTTCAGAAAACCTGTGTAACAACTATTTTAAACGAAGTTAACCTGCTGGATAAGAACCCTTGATCTATCAATACAGTACATTTCTACAAGGCCCAAGAGATCTGTATTACATTGTATGATGGGGCTGGGTAAGTACTATGATTGTACCCATCAACTTGTTTAGATTAGTATTAGAAACCGTTGGGTTTGGACAGATATTCTGGCTGTTGAATTTTTCAGTAAATTCTCTTCCATTTGGCATATTTTCTCACCACCATAACGTTATCCATTATTTTAATTTCCATCACTTTCTTGAGCAAGTGATTACTAGTAAACCTGTCTCTTTAAATGAGAAATTGTATTTCCTTACATTTCGATGATTTATAAATAAATAATCACTAATTACTTAAACAAACCACAAACGTTTAAAGTACGACTTACTGCTGAACAGTCTTCAACTAACATAACCATAAAAATAAATATTCTGCATTTCCCAGTGTAGTTCGTTTTTCAGTCACCATGGAGCATTCCCAAATAGTTTTTTTGATCAATCAGAGTCTTGCAAGTAGTTGTAAACTGCCGGATAAGTCGCTGTTATTTAATATCAAGATAAAACGGTATTATTCTTTTCGGCCGAATTTATCGGTAGGTTAGTTATCCACTGGATAACTAACGGGAACTTTATTAGGCGATTGTAGAATCAGATCTTAGATATTTTAAGTAACTATACACACTCAAAACTAACTACAGTATAGAATTGAGAGCCATGTTGTATACTTACATAGAAGATCCAACAAAAGGTGTATCCACCAACCACAGTGCTGTCCCCACTAGGCACATGATAAAACCTATGTTAAAAGCAGGATCATGCTTTAAGAAACTGTCGTACCTGAAACATTGCACAAATTTTATCATTTACACATCAAAGTGGTGCAAAGTGTGTCAACACATTTTTTGGGGGAACTCTTTGTTTACTGGTAGTTAATAATAATTTCCTATAGACAAATTTACAGTCTCAACAATTCAAAAATAAAAAACTGTTATTGACAGAATATTTTATTTTCCTGTCATATAACATATTACTTCAAGGTAGCAAAAGGTATAAAATAGGTCTAAAACAAATTTTACTTGAAAATTTATAAATGAATAATGAATACAAAACAAATATGTACATGGTGATTGAAACATGTGTGACCGCTGTTTAATTGGATAACTATAAAAGTTACAAAAAACTTTAAAAGATAAACCCAGGATTTTTTTTTTGAGTTAAAACTAGAAGTATGTCCAAATTTTTCATATCACCCTCCATTTTTCCAATATGGCAGTCAGTTGTAAATTTCATTATATGAACCTCTATTTGTATGACGATTTTGAATAAGATATTATTTTAAGACTTTTTTATTCTTGGGTATTTTTCGAAATCTTTAAATGTTTAGGAGCTATAAACTGTAAAAGTTGTGATAGTAAAAGGTTTAAGGGATTTTCAGAGATCCATTTTTCGTACGTAAAACATTTGAACCGAATGTAAAATTGAAACATGGATAGACTGTAAGGTATACATTTTGTTTTTACTCTCGTGGCAGGATTAAAAAATGGAAACATTTTTGAGAAATTAATACTTATTTTTCTGGATAAAAATAATGTTGCCAATAAATATCATGTTGACATTTTTCGAAGAGACGATTATAACGACTTCCTTTTGTTGAACTTTTCTGATAATTGTCTAGAACACCTACTGCCTTACACCAGTTTGTAATTATTATTGGATAGACCTTGTAAATAAATTATTATAGCCGGAACAAACGACAATAACATTGCCAAAACTGAGGTGTATACATTTAAAGAGCTGGTGTAAGACAATTACTAGAAAATTATTAATTTTTGTTTTCTACCGATAACTTTGTTATTACTCAGCCTACAGAACAAATAAAAATAACTAGTGTTATTACACTTTTTACCTTAGCTCCAGTATAAATTTCATCTGAATTAAACTGAAAAATCGTTACTGGGAGTAGTTTTAATTTGTGAATTTTTATGTTGGTTGACCATTGTGCAGGCCTAAACTTCCTAACGGGTCTTTTTTCCTGGAAACAAATAACGATGGTTTCATACCTGGATGTGAATTTTGGTCTAGGTTCTTTGTTAACACTTAGATTATGTTTTCCGTTTTCCTTTTCAATGACTTTTAAGTTTTCCACAAATATAAAGCAAGAAAAAACATGATCTGTTGAGATTAGAAATAATTTTGGGAATATAACTGAGATTCATTCTCCATCAAGATTCGATCCAATTCGAAGCATCACCGACCCCTAACTATTATCTTGGAACATTTAGTTCAGATTTATTTTTACTTTGTAAAAAGCTTTGTTGTAAATTTTCAACAGTTTCATTGCTACCAACAATCCACCTGAATGTTTTTTGTATAATTCGGTACCAGTTTATCTCAACTGTTTGTCTCATCTACGGATGTTAATTTTGCGTTTATGTTCTTTAAAAAACACGCCGATATTCATATTACACTAGAGTTATAGAATTTAATTTTGCAGACCATAAAACACACGAACATATGTTACCCAATTAATAATCATTATTTTACCCTTGCTGTTTATTGACAAAAAAAAAAATATCTATCATCTTTCTCTTATAAAAAAAGGAAGAAAACTACATGAAATAAAAACATCTAGCCCTCGAATACTCTAATAGTGTCAGTGTCAGCAGAGGTCAAGAGAGACCAGATAGGAAAGATGAAAGAAAGAGATCTAACCCACGACTACATTAAAAAAGTGTAAATTCAACTTTGTGATTGCCATGTCATGACTGAACCCCGGAAGGAATTATGAATAAAACAAAACAACAGCTCTTCCCTTAGCAGGGCCGGATTTAGCATTTTGGCGCCCTTAGGCCCAATAATTTTTTCCGACCCCTGGTCTGGTTAAAGTTACTTCACCAAAAACCTTTATTAAAAATTAAATAGTTTAACTTTACCAACAATTATTTGTTCCAATGAACTTAAAAATTAGAATGATTTTTTGTAATCAATTAAAAAAATGTTAAATTATGGCTATTTGTTTTTATTTCTAGATATTTAAAAAAAAAAAATTTTCTCTCAGCCGGGCGCCCCCTGGGAGCTTGTGTCCATAGGCCCGGGCCTATTGGGAAATCCGGCCCTGTTCCTTAGAGAGTCATTACAATTTGTAAATCTACCACGATTTTATAGACAGACTGTATAACTTACTTATAATTATGTGCCCAGACTAGCACTGAAGGTATGTGCACAACACTCGCTATCGCCCATAGGATCAGTAGAGTCAAATGAAAGTTCAGTCCAGTCGTCAATCTGTTTATATCTAATACATCTTCCTCGTCTTCTTCTGGTTTCTCAACTTGAGGTGTTCCTCTGTTTAAATAAGTAGAGATCAATTTTTTCTTAAGAAGTCGAAGAGGCGTCATCCACAGGTATTCCAAACAGTCTTCGTACATTGAGCAAACCTTTGAGAAATATTAAATCAGAAAATTATTAAACTGTACCCAACATGGATTGATTGATCTACATATACAGTGTATAGATCTTGTTAATATTCTATAAATAAATAAAGTTAATGGATGGATCGACTTACCCAACTTGATTATACAATATAATACAAACAGATTCTCTAAATGTTCTCTTAAAACGCCCAAAATTTTGTTTACTAGACCTTGTAGGAAATGTTACATTGTAATAGTAGATCAAGGGGTTAGACCAATAGGGTAGTATTATGAAATAGAATTACTTTAATATGCCGTGCTAAAGGTTCATTAAATAATTAAAGATCGGTAATTCAATTGTACTTATGAGTATAAATTTATTATCCGGTTATGTAATATATCTTTATAATACAATCAGAAAACACTTACAATTTATTTCAGATAATATTTTTAAACATACACAACTTTATAACCTCAGAGGAATGAAAATGTTGAGATAAAAATCAAATTGTCAGTCCTACTGTATGGACTTTATTTCAATAAAGAGAACAAATGACCATAACTAGAGTTTGGTCACCAATACCACTTAGCTTAGTTGACTCTACTGGAGATATGCAATGATTCTTCCAGACGCCTTCCCATTGTTCTGATGGAATTTCTGGCGATGTCTGACAGTCTCTCTTCTCATGGACAGTCTCTGGTCCTAGCTTGGTTCACTCACAAATCGACTGACCCTCGTTTCTTTCCAGTCTTTACTTCTATATCCTCTAATATTCCACATTACTCAGTGGTTTCCTAACTTTTACATTATTTCCCAACTATTGTCAATGCTCTGCTGCCTACATTAAGACTTAGAATAATTTATACTTGTACAATTTAAATCTAATTTAGGTTAGCATGTAATAATTAAATGAGAAAGGGGTTTTAATATTGATTTTTTTTTTTGAAAAGAAAAGCATGAAGTTATTTATTGCTTATGTTAATAATTGCTCGACAATTAGGGCGCCAGATGGTAAACATCAATTTAGAAAAAAGTGAAGTTAATTATTTAGATCTCAGGGTGTAAGTTCTTTTTTAAGTGTACTACACAGTGAATTCTCTGGTAAAAATGAATAACTCTTATTTTTGCTGAAACTTGACATGAATTTATTAACAAGAACATTAGTACAGTTACAACATTATTAATATAAATCAAATAGATCATCTATATTATGCATCCTACCATTAAATCTTGTTATTTCCTTTTAAGAAGGTTTATATTTTAAAATTTGAATTTACACTTTAAGTTGCAACTAGAAAATTATTTATAAAACTAAACAGATTGAAAATATCTGTTTTCTATTATTCAATTTACGTTATTTAAAAAAAAAAATATATGTCAGTAGACATTTATTGTTCATTTATATGAAAAAATATGATTACTTAGAAATATTAAAATTATAAAAAACTAAAGCATCAAACATATTAAATTTTGTACAATAAACATATTACATTCTGTACGTTTAATAACACGTTTTTTACCAGTCCTTTAGCGAGTTAATGTTCACTTATGGTCCATGTATCGTCGTCTTCGATGAGAAATCTGCCATACTTTGCACGTGCTAATACACCCGTAGGAATCATTCACGTAGGAAGCGTTCACTAATTTCGTTTAAAGTTTATGTTTAGAATGTTTGTTAATTTTATAGTTCATTAAACACTCCGAAATTGTTCACCATTTCATCATATTTAGATTCACACGCGTAATTGTCTATTATGTGTAATACGATCGTTAATTGTCTTTGTTTTAACACGCGATTCATACCGGTTCCTTACTAAGACTCTTTAACACGTTGAAATACAACTCTCCTGTCCAAATACTAACTGAAACTCTTAACAAGACTGACAATTATATACTTTACATTTTTAACAGTTCTGTATACAAAATTAGTACATCTCACTCTGCCAACTCTCTCCATAAGACTCATTTGAAAACACCCTAACTCTCCAAGCTCCTTCATCAGACTGCTAACAAAGACTGACTGACCACATGGTGAAAAGTTCATTTCCTCTCCTGCTATATCTGATTCTTGCAACGTATACAAAAACTGTCTAGAACTGCACTGCGTTTCACCTTGACAACACTTTGTCTATATTTTTAACAAAACATTACTTAATTTATTATTACTAATTATGACTAATATTTTATAAATTATTTATTTATTCAATTTTGGAAATCTATATTTTAATTTAATATTCCCTTATTTTAATATGTGCAACGAGTCATGCTTTTGACTTATATTTCCCCTTCCCAATTTCCCCGTTACTTTATCTTCAAATTAAATTAACCCTTTTTAGGTATTACAAGCATTTAATAGGGCACATAGCCTATTAGTTTAAATTTTGTATGGATAGGAGACAAAGGCTTAACTTGGAAAGTGGTCCTTAGTATTACTAATAGTACATAAATCTGGAAACACAACAAACAAAAAACTTTAAAGTTCTGAAATCTCAAGTGTTCTTTTTATACTCTCTAGTAATTGAGAAAGTGAACAGTGTTTACGAAATACTTCAGAACTATAATGTATTTTTGTATGTTTTCTTATTTGTATATACAATTAGGTAATACCAAGGACCACTTTCCACGGTAAGTTCTGTGTCTCCTATCCATACAAAATATAAATTAAATCTAATTTATTATCCCTAACAGTAGGTTTGTTTAAAACAGTTAACATATTTTCTGAACCTTGTAATTGCGTATATCACTACTTCTTTATGTTGACCTCGTAGAAGTGTATATAATAAAAATAAACACCTCATTTCACTTGTGTCAGTGTTTCGGCCCTGGTGTACCTTGAAGCTGTACATATACGAAGAAGCCTCTAGTCGCTATTCTCGCATCGGTGACTTGGCCCTACCAAATCTTATTCATCCCTGAATATCATATTTTGGAGGGAAATCAAGGTTAAAAATTACATGATTTACAATAACTTCATTACTTGATATTGTAGAGAAGTAGGGTTGCTATCATTACATCCACAATTGAAATATGTAAATTTTCTGTACAGTTTGGTTCACGCCAAAACCTGCGGTACGGTGATCGGTTTGAGTGGAAGTTGACGAGGTTGTTTTGAAACAAAATTGCACTGAAAACTTCAAGTTTGCAGATGTTTGTAAATGTATTAAGTATTTAAAAAAATATATATATATAGAAATTTGGTGTTCATTTAGAAAACATGTTCTAGAATGAAATTAACACAATGCCCAGAGTAAAATAGTTTTTGATTGGTTCACTATATGAATTTAAATTCAAATATTAAAAAAATCAAAATCAAATAAAAATGTATAATACAATTACCTGTATTTATATATATTTAAAAACCTAGCATATTTTACTAGCAAATTAGTATAAAAATATTTAAATATTTAAGGAAGTTATGATTATGTTTGTAACACTGAAAAAACTCAAATTGACCGCTATCGTAAAAAGATTAAAACATTTTCTTTATATATAACCAGAGTTCAAATTTATCATTGGTTTATTATAATCAGTATTTTAGACAAATCAAATCAACTAACACTGATAATTTACCTTAAGGAAGTAAAAAATTGTGCCAAATATAAGAACTAGACCTCCGCACGCTGTGTATTGCAGAGTGAGCATTGTGAACATAGCTACACAGAAAGGTACTCTGTGTGCAAGCTCTATTAATCCTTTAGACCAACTGCGGGAACCAATCAATCTAGTCACCACAAAACTAGAACAAGTGAAGAACAACATTTGTAAACATATGTTTTTACTTTTTTATATAATATATACAGGGTGTTTCTATAATGAACGGAGATAATTTAGGGGGGATTATATGGGACAAAATAAAGAAAAAAGTACTTATAAACAAGTGTCCGGAAATGTTTCTTTTACCAGCTATCCACCATTTTGGATTTTTTGTTAAATAATTTATATCTCTAGAACGGCTTAACAGATTGAGTTGTAATTTTACACAGTACTTATCAATGTTACAATTAAAAATGATCAACTTTTTATAATAATTTGTTTCAAAATGGTGGCCATTAACAAATTTTCCATGAAAATAACTTTAAATGAGTTATTTAAAATATTTAAATGGCTGATATTTTTAAACGGATTGTTGGAACAAGTTGATAATTTTTCAAACAATGTCTTTACATTGATAAGTACTGTGTACAATTTCAACTCAATCTGTTAAAGCCATTCTAGAGATATAAATTATTTAATAAAAAAAAAAGAAGAAGAAGAAAATGGGGGTTAGCTGGTAAAAGAAACATTTCCAGACACATGTTTATAAGAATTTTTTTCTTTATTTTGTCCCATATAATCACCCCCTGAATTATCTCCACACATTACAGAAACACCCTGTACAAGTATAAATAGGTTAAAAAATTGTATGTAAAGTTATTCAAAGACATATCCATTTTGAGGTTAGGTAGTTTTTGGAAAGATGAATTTCTATTTGATGAATTTCTAATGGTATTTGCTCTATGGCTCAAACATGTGGAGAGATTTTAAACAAATTTTGTTGATAACTCAAAACCTGTAGATAAAAAAATAAACACAAAATTACATTTTTTTTTACAAAATGGCTACAACGATTTAAATAAACATTTTCTAAAGTATAGTCCCTAAGGACCCAAACAAAATGTATTGGTTGCTATGTCTATTAAAATACCGTTCGTCAGTTATAAGGCTGTTATAAAACACATCATTTCTCAAAATTGGCTCTACTGATTTCGTTCAAATTTTAGTCACTTTATGAAGATGAAAGATCCAAAACTTTGTGGAAAATCTCAAGTAAAAAATATTACGGTTCAGGAATAATTTTCAAAAACAAAAAAAAACCTTAACCACTGACATTAAAAGTGTGATTTTAAAACTTTGTAACCTTGTGGCCTACTTTGTTCATGGTAACCTGGGCATTTTATTATTATTTGTAAAAAATTCTATTATCGTTGATATTTAGTGTTACCTAAAAACCTATAATATATCATTTGAAAGAACAGAAAATACAGTTTAATATGATATAAATGATTATTGTACGTATATTGAAAATGAAGTAAATATTGCAGAATATAAAAATTGTGACATTCTATAAATAGTTAGCTTTAGTGTGATAAATCTTAACCCTTAGCACGCGTATGACGGGATTTCATGTAACCCTCAACTTGACTGGTAACTCGTATGACGGGATATCTCGATTCAACACTATTAGACTTCTGCAGGTATTTTTAATTCGTTTAAAGTCCAATAGAGCGCAGGGAAATGTCCTATTGGTGTAACGTGACAATCCCACTACGGTATTTGTTCTCGATCACATGTCGTTGGACTTTATTTGGTTGTTATAGCAACCAGGCGCCATTTTGTGTTCTGCCCCAGCGCGTATAACGTGATTTCTCGTTCTAGTAAGCTACGACTGTCAGTTGTGAAATGTTTTGTATCAGCGTTATAACTGCTATAGCTGTTCATTGTTGATTTGTTTAGGCCGTATTATTTATATTTTAGGTTATAGTATACATTTTTATTTTGTGTAAAATAGGCTTGTTATAAAAATGGCAAACCCTGACGACCATGGATTTGATCAATTTATCGATGAAACAATGAATGCATCTTTTTCAACTACAGAATACATTTTGAAATATAGACAGTTTCTATGGACACGGTATTATCGTCAAATATTGTTTGTGGGTTTATATGTATGTTTAGTCTATATCAGTAATTTTTTTGATGTCCTGAATGTAGGTAATTATTATGAGCAGTAGGCTAGGAAGATATTTTTGATACGGTATGTTGATATTTCTCAAAATCTTTTTTTAGTAAAATTTATTTGTTTGATGAAATTCAGGTTATTTTGAATTAAATAGTAGGCCTACTTTTATATTTAAAAAAATAATATGATTTGTTTGTAAATAAAAAAAAAATAAATAATCTGTTTCATAGGGCGGTCAAAAAGAGAAATTAAGTATTTTTTCTTGTTTTAATCTGTAAAAAAAAAAATAATAATAATAATTTTAAAGCCAATCTACATTTTTTTTTTACCAAATATATCTGTAGGAACCCAAAATCAAATAGAACTTTAAACAATTACAAAAAAAAATAAAAAATTCCTAATAACACGTTATGAGTAAATAGCCTAAATTGTTATTCAGCGTTAAGGGTTAAAACAGTCAGGACACCACCAAGTTGTCACATTCCTTCCAGCTCTTCCAGTTGACGCTTTCGTTTTTCTGAACAAACTTTACATATTTTGATAGCTCCATTTTTTTTCGGTTGGAACAATTTTTATTTAGGTTGGGGTGTTTTCTTGAGCTAGAACTCTTCCCTCTTTCTCTTAAAGACTTTCCAATTGATCAATAAATTTATCCAAATGACATTATTTTTTCACAAATTTTTGTGTCTTGTCATACAGTATAGAATAAACGAATTTGTAATGGATATCATGAGGAAATGGAAAAATAATTTTGATGATACATTTTAGAGAGAAAAGCACAAATAATCTACAACACATAAATAACTATAGATCTATCAAAATACCCGCACAAAAACAAATAATATACATACACGTAAATACAACGTCTACACAGCGTCTAGTAAGCCAATGTAACCATAAACATATGTTCCAATATTCCATATATAAGCTGTAATATTCTAGATAATGTAATAGATTTAGTGAATCATTCCAAGCAAACGAAATATGAGAATAGACATACTATGTATTAATAAAGAATTAAACAAGAGCACCGAGCTATAGTTGCAGGTTCGGTAAAACATGTATACATAATACCACGAGTTGGGCTTAGCCTTAAAAACGTTAATAAAAAACGATTTATACTGAGAAATGTTTATCGCAAAAACAAAGCAAGTTTAGGCCCTTATTTAATTTTTTTTCCATGACAATGATCACTTTTTGATTAACAACTACTGAACCTACATTTTTGATGACGGTTGGTTTTGGGGATGGGTAAGTGAAAAAGTTTCTACAATGTTTTTGCACCGTTTTAAGAGTAACATATGAAGTCAATTTATGAGAGACATTGAGCCATTGGAAACACTCTAGATGCTCGTATACAACAATAATATAATAAACGATTTAAACTCGTACAAACCTTACAGTTAATTGTATATAAAAAAATGAAAATTCAAATTTATAAGTGTTAAAAAAATAAGAAAAATCAATAATCAATAAACAATCTCAAAATATTACACTAACTTTCTCACACACCCATCCAAAAAACCAAAAATAATATTTATCATCTACCCAAAAATATCGTGAGAAAAAAACCACAAAAGTTTTCTTTATTACCCAATTTTTTCCCCATGTACTGTAATCTTAGCAGTAATTCAGCGTATATGGATTACCGGAAATGATGGCTTAGTAGAAATAGAAAATGAATGAAAAATAAATGATTATTAGTAAATTGTAAATTGAAAAAAACACATGACATACCTTATCTATATATTATTTTTATAAATTAACATTTTAACATTTAAAAATCAACTAACTGAAATGAAATACAATACAGAAATATTTTAAAAATTACCATGAACATTACTTTAAAATATTTTGTTTAAAACTAAAATTACACTAGAACTTCAAACTGTAATAAACTTAAATTAATTGTACATTATTAACTGTTGTACCTGTAGTAACGGTTTTTTGTTTTATCGCAATAAAAGAACTTGTAATTCTTGCAGTTTTTTAAGCACTAAAACATCATTTCCTGAAATGTCATTGCTGCTCATTTTAAAATTACGTTGATCACACTCAAGGCTTCCTTATATCTGGTTTGGTTTTCATATCTTTTAACATTACCGTCATTCATTTGTGTCTCGTCATTGTTACCACGTTATTTATTATTTCACCGTTAGTCATAAAGTCTCGTCATTTACAGCAAGCCAGGAATTTTAGCACAGATAGACAATATTAATCTGCTTATATGAATTAAAACTTACTTGGTAATAAACTTGTTGACCGTCTGTCCACTGAAGATGATTCCTATGTATATCCCAAAGCCTGACACAAACATGAGAGCAAATGCAACGCTATACAACAGTACAGGTAATAGAAGGAAGTCTGTACCATTTTCTTGCATATAATTCTGATCTGGCATTGGTATGTAGGCTTTCATACCAGTAGCAGATAAGGAATTTCTGTAACAACAACAACAAAGGAAATGTTAGTTCAAATACAGCGGGAGATTCATATCACAATAAGTCGAAAAGATTTGTGTCGAACCTCATTAATCCGGAGAACCTTAAACGTTGATGTGCTCCACCATCATGGTACTTATCCAGCCCCTATCATACAAATGTAACATCATACTAGCAGATGCACTAAATATAACGCCCAAAAGTTGATTTCTTGGGCCTTGTAGGAAATGTTAAATTGTACTGGTAGATCAAGGGTCTTTACCCAGTAGACTAAATTTGTTTCTGAACCTCGTAATTGTGTGTATCACTGTTTTCTTGACATCGGCTAGCCATTAACAGCTTCATCTATATTTAAAAGTACTTACTCGGTTCGCTTGTTGACACAGCCCTGGCAGGCCTCGAAGCTGTGTATAATGTGTAGGAGCTTCCACTCACTATGCTCGTATCAGTGATCCGGGCTTTAGTAACTACATCAATATTAAATGTTCTTGGAAGGTCGTCCGAATCATTATATGCAGAATTGAAATTTGAAATTTTTTTATTTAATTAGATCATGTTGTAAGTTGAATAACACGTAAGATATGGGGGGGGGGGAACTGTTTACAATGGATACTATTTTGACAGTTTCAATTCGATTTTTCTAAACTTTAATAGGGTTCTATATGAGCACACTACAGTCCCCTATACGAAATTGTATGATCCAATCTTAATTTTTGTAGCCAGTATTGTGTTTACATACAGAAAACAACGACAACAGAGAGATATCATGTCGAAAAACATTAGTTCAGTTTCCTGAGACAATAAAACGTGAAAAATCAAGGTCAAAATGTTTAACAATTATCTAATTTACCACAACTTTACTTCGAACACTGGGTAAGTAAGAAAAGAACTTAAAATAAAGATTTCGAATACTCTAATAGCATGAAGGTCAGAAAAGAACAGTGGGTTAAGAGAGAATAGAATAGGAAAAGCCTTTATTCTGGGCAAAGTTAGGACCATCAGGTCCTCTCTTCCACTTAACCTCACACAACTACAATTTTTTTTACACAATTAATTACAACTAACACACTTAAGCCTAAAACAAAACAAAAATGAATTTAACTATTTAAAATTAAAAGAAACTACGTAGTAAAACAAAGAAAATGTATACAAAGCACACACAAAAAATAAGAACAAAGAAAAATCCTAAACTAACACAATTTTACAGACCTTGCAAAATACAATAAAATATTTTTAATACAAATTACATTTACATTCATACAGCATACAGTTTAAATATAACAGATTTCACTTCCCACATACAAAGAGCAAAGATAGCTGTCCACGTCCATAACATTCATGAAATGCAACTTCAACAATTTTGCAAATTGAGCACGGCTATCAATAGTTTTAAGGGGATCTGATAGCAAGTTCCACAAGCGACATGCCGTTACGGTAAAAGATTTGTTATACATTACAGTTCTATGCTTGGGAATGATTAGCATGTCGACCGATTTCTTGTACTTTTTGTACTATTATCTGAGGCAAAAACAAACTTATTTGGCAAGTAAGTCGCCACTCCAGTTTGAAGGACAGCATGCAACATGGTTAAAATACAAAAGTATCTAAATTCAGAGAGTTTTAAGAGATATAATGGTTTATATTATTGATCATTGTATGGAGTAACATGATCATCACGTTTTAGACAAAAAATAAACGGTATACAATAATTTTGAACGTGTTGAAGTTTGTTACTCAATTCCACAGTCATGTTACTGTGGATAAAGTATGGCATAATTAATTATTTAACTAACAGCACTCTAATATGAAATGGCAAAAAATCTTTCTTTCTTTCTTTTTTTATAAAGTAAATCCCTGCAAATACTTTATTGCATGTCTCAGTTACATATTCAGTCCAGTTTAATCTGCCATCGATTGTCAGTCTCAGATTTCTAACGTTGGTGTGGTATTCTAATAATTCGTCTTCAATTTTAAGTTTGGGAAAATTGTTCAAGTCTATTGTGTTCATCAGTCGGGAGTAGACTATAATAATGGGTTGCGTCTTTGATTTGTTAAATCGTAAGTCATGTTCTTCAGCCCATAGGCAAATGCTTTTAAATGCATTTTTTACGTCATGTTCTCAACTGCAATGCCGATGTCATTAACTTTAGAATGTAGATATATCTGCAGATCATCGACATACAGAGGAAACATACAGTATTTTAGTCTAGTACTAATGTCGTCAATGTATATACTAAATAATAAAGGTCCTAAAACGGATCCCTGTGGCTTTACACGAGTCACTTCTTCCCAGGCAGATGTTTTTTCACTATCACAAACATGCTGCTTCCTTCCAGACAAAAACGATTTAACCCAAGTTATTCGTTGAGGTGACAGTCTAATTTTCTTCAATTTAAAAAAAAATAAGGAATAGTTAACACTATCAGAAACTTTAGAGAAATCAAATAAAGTTAATATCGTAGCCTCTCGACGCTCCATGGCCAATCGTATATTGTTTGATACACATATCATTGATGTCGCAGTGCTATTATGAGTCCAAAAGCCTGACTGAAATGAACTGAGAAGATTATTATCTTCTAAGTATTTTGTCAACTGCTGGTGGGCTATTTAGATAGGGATGGTAATATACTTATAGGCCTAAGTCCGATGAACCTACAGGTTTAGATGTTTTACTGATAGAGCGGACCAAAGCACACTTCCACACATTCGGAAATATACTATTTGCTAAGGATGTATTGCACAGTTTTGTAATGACAGGTAAGGTTGTGACTATAGTGCCCTTTATAAACGTAATAGGTATGCCGTCAATACCTACAGCATTACTACCCAGTCTACAAATAGTTTTAACGATATCTGAGCCATGGACATTGGAGAAATTGAAGCTACTGGTTGCATTCGGGATACGCTGCAACTTAGATATTAAATTGTTAACGGGTTTATTATTTGAAGGAAGAAGTGCTACAAAATACAAGTTAGTGTTTAATTATTTTATTTGTTTGTCAATAAATCATCATTCCATTATATAACCATTTTTTACTACACGATTAAGTTTAATTATAATTTACTTTTCAAACTCCTGTTAGCCGAGGCACATTATCTTCTTTTTGTTATTGGTTAAAGCCAAAAAACCTTTCGGTTAATATTCCCTTACAAAAAAAAGGAAAGAAGATAAAATAAAGACTTCTAGCCTTTGAATACACTATTAATGTCACGCAGTGGCGGCGATAGCGGGCCCGCGAGCCTTGACTTGGATTTTTCGGGAAATTTTACCGGGACCCGGACCCACGACGAGCCCCCCTATCATAACAATATTTTTATGAGTATTGTCAAGAAATTACTAAAATAAGCTAAACTGACACTTGACCGATCAATAGAAATTCTCTACTAACCTAGTTCAAAAACATTGTCTGCAGTCATGCGGGTTGCATCAACTGTCCTCGCGGCCTGCGTGAAGGCGTTAGAATTGGTGAAATACGAAATTCTTTTAAGTGATGTCTACATCAGTAGTTAAAACTAATAAAACTTAGTATGTTGTGAGTCAGTAGTGGAATGTTCGCAGAAAGGTCTTTGCCTAGCATCCACCCACCCCCTCCAACACTGCCGCGCCAAGCCCAAGTGCAAGCTTAGGTGGAAATACCCATAATAATGTTTTTAAAGTTTATTGGGAGAGGGGGGGCCCGATGAACAAACGTGCAGGGGGGCCTGTGGGTTCTTATCGCCGCCACTGATATCACGGTTACAATAGAACAAGAGTTGGCCAAGAGAGAGACATGATAGGAAAGATGAAAGAGATAGATCTATCTCAAGACTACAGCTACAGGTCCGTCACACTCGTACTCATTATGAGTGAACCGCTGATAGTAAGAGGCATATTAGCAAACCACCATTCCACTGATAGGCAGAACACTAAAATAGTTCCACCAAACATGAAAAAAGAAGAAGAAAATATTATACATGAATGCCTGAAATTCAGGCTGCAGCAGAAAGATTATCTAAACAATTGTCCATTTCTTTTAATATTTTAATTAACATAATTTTATAAGTTTATGTTCATTAATTCAAACAACTTAGCGCACCTATGAGGATCTATGTTAACAATAGTTTTCTTACTCACCCAATCAGCTTGGCAGCTATCTTAATGAAAGGCAAGATAAAGTATGGCTTTGCACCTTCTACAAGAGCTACGTAGAACATGACGCAATGTTGTTGTGTTGATAACATCTCCAGCTGATATTTTATTGTAAGAAGACTGATAGCAGCCATGTATGATATCAGTTCAGTACTGTGTACACGTACGATCTCACCAAGACTATCCAAGATTGAGCTTTGTATTCTGTATAGACATACCAGGAATTTAGTTATCATTTTAAATTTCACACACACACAAAGGCTATTGTATAGAGTGATTCACAAAGAGACTTTCAGTTTAGTTTCCTGTCTAACCGGCATTTTGTTTTTATTACAAAAAAAATTATAACTTTGCAAAAGGTATCGAGTTCAGATTTGCATACATATTTTTTCTGTTACGGTTTATACTGTACCAAAACATTGTTGTCGTACAGGAGTATAACCTTTATATATTAATATTAAAGTTCTTGAAATATTTCAAAACTTTAGTATTTTATTGTGTGTTCCTATTTGAGTAATACTAGGTAATACGAAGGACATTTTCCAAAGTATCTATCCATACAAAATATAAACTAATAGGCTATTTGTGCTGCCCTATTAAACTCTAATTTAATTGATTAGTAATGGTAAAATTATTTTTTCTTTATTTATTTAAAATATTTTGTCATTTTTTTTTACAATATCAATAAAGAAAATAGTACAGTATTACAATATACAAAATTTAACTTGATGCAAATAATTAAGTAACAACTCAACACAAATAAAGATACTAAACAAAAGAAAAAATTAGGTAATCTCGATAAGAAAACCTGCTTCGAAGGTTACCATCACTTAAAAATAAATAAAACTAGAGTTCAATAACTAAATTAACAAGTGGAGGTTAGCATGGCAAGAGAATTAAAATACTTAATTTAATTATATAAAACAAGAAAAGAAATGCTTATTATCCAAAAAAAAGAAAACATCATATTCAATAAATTGTAGTTTTCCCTACTGTAAATACAAGATCATAAAACCACTTTACATGATAGCAGGAGGTGTAAAAATATAACAAGAAATATTACAATCTCCACTAGAGATGTTATAATTATTAAAATGAGCACAATGTTCCATCTTTCCCAGCTTTGTTACATTAGATACCTACACATACACACCACATATTAGTGATGTGCGAGTTCGAATTAAAATACTCGGTGATTCCGAGTATCAAAATCCTCGGAAGAGTCCGAGTATTAAAATCCTCGGTTTCGTATTAAAATACTCGGTCAAAATCCTCGTAACTAGGATTAAGGAGGAGGTAATGTGCGAGTCATAGCGAGTATCCTCGGACAACGATATTCGTTAGTGTTGTGTCAATTCCAAACAAAATACTCGGTGTTTCTACTTTGGTTACATTTGTTTCTAAGCTGATTTTTCACTACACATTAATTAAACATTACGATTTTGAGTTATAATGATTTAGATTCGGTAACAAGTTCAATTTAAAATAACAATAATATTAATTTATTTCCACATTAACAAAAAGTAAATTAAAATACTATTACTTATATTTAAATAAATATTATTAGGTTACCATCTTTATAAAAAATATAGTAAATTAACTTATTTTAAATAATAGCTAAATTATTAATGTTGGTAATAATTGTTCTTACGTTTAATTACTGAATTTGTGCCGAGGCAGGATAACATTTAATTACAGATTAAATATTAGAAATGGACACCATACACAAAGAACAAAACTGTGTTAGGCCTGCAGGTGCACGCCTAAGTACAGACTAACACTACAACGAATATAAAAAATATTTGTAATTATTCGTCTTCTAATTCCCCTGTGTTTGTCTTCACAAAGGGAGGGGGACGCTGTTGTAGTCTGTAAACAGAGACAGACATATTATTGACAGGTTGTAAACATTGTATCATAATAAATCATTGACCTTGGTTATTCTACTATAGTTTCAAAAAACATTCGGTTATATTAAATAAACGCATAAGTGAAGGTTTATCTAAAACGATCTGATTGGTAAAGCTGAGTTCAATGCGCATAATCATTCTGCGCAGATACTCGATGTCGAATTAATAATACGAGTATTAAAATCATTCGAAGCCGAGTATTGCGAGTATCTATTTCACCCGAGTATCAACATCGCTACCACATATCCACGCCGAATATCATCAAATTAGGTATAAAAGCTAAGTAAGGTGTCAACTTCGGCAAGTCTTAGATGCCATGCTTTTAGTATTTTCGTAAATTGAGGACTGCATTCTTTTAAAACATCTGGCAGTTCATTAAATAATTTTGGGGTTGTGTAAGCGTATGATTTCACGAAACTCGTCAGATTTGGTCTAGGAGTAGAAACTTATATCCAGATGGAAGCGACAATCTGTAGGGATTAAATTCTAATGGAGAATATCCACTTTTTCTATAAAATATACTCAAGAATACTTTATATACAAAATAGTTTTCAGAGGAAGAGATGTCTTAGAAGGTTCTAATTTATTTTAATTTTAGATTATACGGACAAAAACATTTTGAATTGTGTGCAGAGGATGTAAATTTGCAATCTATTCATTTTCCCAACAAATAATTCCGTAATACAACCTACTCTGAGTTAGAGAAAAATAAAGTTTTCGCAGTATATGTTTCGGACATGCACCTCTTTAAGAAATAAAAAATTCTGAGCACATTATCAATGTTAAGAACAATTCTCCCTAATATTAAAGCGATTTTGATTTGGTTTGAAATTTTGAAATTTTTGAACCTTCATTCTAAAATAATGATTAGTTTATTCATAAGGTCTAAAATAAAATGATTCGGAGGTATAATTATCAGAATTCTTAAATATTTTAATATTGGATAACCTTGTGTGTTTTAGACAATTACGTTACGTTATGAGACCAAGGCATAGATGCAGGTGTACCGAATAGGAGCATCTAACCTCCCTAGTTTCTCCGGTCATGGAATTATTAATTTTAAAAGATTAATTATTTTATTCTACTATTGTATGTTCATGGACTCAAATTATAAACGCAAATATAGAGCACCAACATGTGGTTGTACTCTTTTTAAAAATTAAAGTTAATCCTGGGGCGTGAATTCTTTGGAGGTATGTAATACCTCAATTAAAACACAGTCGTGATATCTGAACTGCATACATTTAAAATCAAATTTAAAACAACAGATAAATACTTAAACTTAACAATATTAATCCAACCTGAAACACATACATTCAAAAATAAGACCAAATCAACATGTTCACAAATGATCAAAATCAAAATGTACTAAATAAATTTTGCAAAATTTTCTAGCTATTCTCATGATCGACTAATTACATCTGTGGTTCTTGAGATACTCACTCAACGCTATATGTACAAGCAGGATCTAAGGAGAGATGTACTGTCGCAGGACCTCCTGTCCAACCCAATGGCACAGAGTTTTGTAACAACAATGGAACGTTGAAGTAGTTTTTGTTTCTGGAACATATAAATAAATCACGTGATTAACCATATCAACAGTATTTACCAGTTGTTTTCCAGTGTTTATATTTTAATATGTCGCAAAATGTGGATGCACTCTGCAACGAACCTACTACGATTTAATTTATTCGTCAATTTAAAATGCACAAAAGCTATTTATAATGAAAATTATATGGTGCAAAAACTTTCCCATTCAATATCAAATAAAAATGAACAAAAACTAATTGTCACCAAAAACATCAATTCAGTGGTTGTCGATCAAAAAATAAACCATGGACACTGTCTTAGAACAAATATTTATATATTAAAATTAGGGCATAAACTAGATTCACTGTAGTATAAAGATTAATTTTGAGGATTTTTTGTAAATTTATTTTTATTAAAAAAAAAATTTCTTATTAGCTCTACTTTGTGTTGTGAAAAATTATCAACATTTCTCCAAAAAAAAAAATCAACATTCAAAGATTTACAATACAATATTATTTATTGTCATTAAATTACAAGTTGTTTATTTATTTATTTACAAATTTTATGCTCACAAAATTTGATTAAAATCAGTGCACACGTTAAGGTTGTAGACCTCTGCACATACAACAGACGTTATTTAAAAAAAACCACCTTTTTTTAACAATGAGACATCAAAAAGATAATTTACAAAAAAAAAAACAAAAAAAACTGGATATCATATTTTTGACCTGATAATCAGATTTTGATATAAAATCCTTCAAGGTTGAAATTAGTAAAAACAGAATGAAATTGATCTCTTGGAAATGTAGACACATTATATCCTGGGATCCACTGATACCTTAACATGTCTGAAACAAATGTTATAATGTTTGTTTACGAAATATTAAATATCATCCATAAAAGCGTAAACTCAAACTGCAAATTTAATTTTAATATAAAACTAACCTCAAAAGAGTAGATGTGTTTTCATTGCTCCACGGTACACTGAACGTCACCACAGCTTGATGCGACTCCGATGTACAGTTTCTTGCAAAGAGATGTAACCTAAATGCTTGCCACATGTATGCAAAGTCTGGTAGTTTGATAGTATACCTCAGTGCCCCAACTTCAGTTTCCTTCACTATTTGAGTTTTGTAAGGAACTATCCATAGATTCTTCATTGTTATTACTCTCTGATGATAAGGATGAATGTCATAATGTACCTCCACCTACACAATAAATATGATTGGTTAAGTTAAGTGCAACTTATCTTTATTAATAAAATATTTGTGTTACAAACAACATTCCTAAATGTAGTTTACATCTCGTAACAAAGTTATAGCTTATAACTGTAAAATTAAATTTAAAATTTACTAAAAGATTTATACATCTTGTTTAATGATTGATAGGAATATTTACTTGAGAAGGGTTTGTGTCTAAATTTGGGTTGTTGATTCTGATCTTACATGGAATTATCATGTTGAAGAAACAAGTAAGAAACTTGCCAAAATAGAAACACAAGACATCCACTGCCATAAAACTATGTGCGAGGAATCTACTTTGCGTTTGTTCGTAGCGTAGTAAGATATGGCCTTAATACAGTAGCAGGATTGGTAATCTGTTAAAGATAAAAAAAAGGTTGTTAGATTAGATAATGCTGGCCACAGGGATAGTTATCATTCTACTTTCAGTTAAATTAAAAAATATGATGAAAATAAATTTATATACAGTAGAACCCCTCAAACTCGACATTCCG
>CAUPSG010000130.1:0-28607 GCA_963513935.1 Aphrophora alni
GTATGTATGGCGATAATTGTTTAACTGTGGGAGAGCATTTCAGATTTTTAAGTCTATATCTGTTTTGGATTCACAAATTTATTTTTAGTTTAACTCCATATATTATTTAGTAATTTGTCGAAACAATTTTATGGATTTTGATCAAGATGATTACGAAAAAAAATTAAGGCAGACAAAATATAATAATAGAGACAAATTGTATTATTTACGAAACAAACATGATTTTATAAAACATTATTGCGCTAATTATATTACAATTAAATGCTATTTGAAACTTGCAACAGAAGGCATTTTTACTATCTCGTAATATATATGCTTAGAAAGGTTATGTTAATAACCTCAAAAAGGTCACATACATTGCAAAGATATAGTATTGGAAAAGTAATATTTATATAAAGAAAAAATAAAATATTAGATTGAAATTAGAGAACTTTCATTTACAAACAAATTATTTAATCTTCATTCTAAAACAATGAGATGAATGTTTCAATGCAATTTTAATCAAATCGCTGTTATAAGCTGTACGAGATATTATTGTTTAATATCATGTAAAATATTTTTTTCCGAATTTAATGGCATCAAATAAAAAAAAAAAATACACCCAATTTAAAGGTAAAGTTCAAACATTAATCAAAATATTAATAAATGTTTAGAAACAAAATAACTTATTATAATAATATATTAAATGTTGAGCTTGACTTTGAGAAAAATTATACAGTATAACAAACACACAGAACACAATTCTCACAAAAAAATACGCCTAAGTATCAGACGCGTTTCAACGACAAGGTCGTCCTCTTCAGTGATACACAAGCTACACCAATCAAACTATAACTGTTTAATTTACGAAACAAACACACCAAGTTATAGTTTGATTAGTGTAGCTCGAGTATCACTGAAGAGGACGACCTTGTCGTTGAAACGCGTCTGATACTTAGGAGTATTTTTTGCGAGGATTGTGTTAGTGTGTTTGTTATACTGTATTGTAATAATACTTATTATTACAACAATAATAATAACAAACTACAAAATAGTGAATAAATGAGATAAAACCTATGAAGATAAGTAAAAAATAGAAAAAAATAAAATTTATTTATCTGAAACAAGACTGTAAATTATTCAGAAAATAAATTAAATTATAGTAATATAACAAAGCACGTCGCTGAGTTTCTATAATGCACCCTTGTGTAACATTTTAATTAAATCAGTTGATCAAGCGGAAATCTGTTTGATAACTTGGAACAACTTGCTAATCATGTTAACGTTTGTCTTGACGTTAAAACACAACTTGCATTATAGACGGATTTGACAGAACCATGATTTCTCTCGACATGTCGTAGATCGTTAATTTATAAATATTGTCTAGCCTTACATGTGAAAAGTCACATAGAAAAACAAAATATAATATATATTCCAATTAAGACGTAATGTTTTGTTGTGTAAATTTATTATTTTTAATGTAACAGCAGAAATATCCTGTTGAAACTCCTTGATATAAGATTCGATATTTATGTTATTAAACTTTTGAACCATAGCTTCAGTGCTTTATTATTTAAATATTATTATTTTAATTTTATATACTATTTCTGTTAAAATATCTATCTAATATATTTTTAAAGATGAACAATGTTTGAAATAATTCGTTGATAATCAGTGATTAACTAAAAATAATAAAATTGAAAATCATTTTTTTAAGTAAAAACATGGTATCAAAATAATCAAATATATAAAAAATAAAACAAAGTTTATTTCATGTGTCAATTTGATATTACACAAGCAAACAAAGAAATGAACATGCAATAATTGGTAAAAAGCAAAAATACTAACATTGACTTCTTAAAATAAAAATGAGTATTGTTTTATTTAATAAAAAATTACTACCACTCTCACTCAGACACTAGTTGTCAATATGTAATAACACTATATAATAAAAGTAAAAACAATGTACAAAATATTCAATAATAAAATAGAATATTCATCCTTATTAATTAGTTACCAATTACCTTAAGAGAAGAAAAAAATCCTCTATGTTAATGTTTGTGGAATATTATGTACTCTGTATGGTGAAAAAGTATTACAAGAATATATGAACGAGCAGGTGCAGAAGCAAACAAATAAATAATAAAACACTTATAATTTAGGCAAAAACAAATAAAACAAACGTTTCATCTTCACGATTTAAAACAGAGAGGGAAAAAATAGCAATCATTTGTATTTCTTCAATCCACTTGAAACATACAAGTTTCAGCAATTCATTAATATCACTTTGTTGCAGGAGCCCGACACGAAACAGATTTAGAAAATTCAACAACTTATTGAAATTTTGTTATCAAATGGAAGTTTCAAAAATACATAAGGTGCAATATATACTAAATGACGTTTAATAAAATCACTTTTTGGACGTGGAATAATAAAATTTAAGCTCTTCCTCGTCTACTCAATGTTGTTTTTATTTTCAATGAATAAACATATATATATATATATATATATATATATATATATATATATATATATATATATATATATATATATATATATATATTTGGAATTCAAAGAGCCAATATTTATAATTAATGAAAACATATTTAAACGTATTCTAGAGACAATGCATTTGTTCATATTTCACAATACTTATTTGTAATATACATTAAGTTTAATTTTATTGCACATTTGAAACACAACAATGAATTCAGAGTTTAAAATATTTTTTAAAATGAAACTTCATATAAAAAATAAATATAAAATAGTTAACGTAGAAGAATTACTATAACATAAATGGCAGTACATTTTTACTCGGTATCGCTGCTAGGTAATGTAGAATAATTTGTAAACAGCAGTCGGTACCATGGTTATAATTGTATATGTACACCTCAATGTTTCATTAAAATGATCCCTGTAGCTATTTTATAAATTACAGTTACGTTAAACAAAGACAATTTCACAGTCAACGAATACTATGTTTAAAAAGTTGAATGTTATATATTAAAACAACATGTCATATTAACAACTATCAAAACAAGGGAATATGTAGCGACAATTTATATCTCTTTTTTATTATATATATATAAGGTTAATTTGTCTCATCATAAAATTAACATCATAAAAATAATAGAAAGAAAAGTTGATTGTTTTACAACGATATTTCCGATAAATAATAAAAAGTTGAATGAAACAAATTGATTCAAAATAATGATTAAAATATCTTCTGATCACAAAGGTCAAACTTTATTATGATTAAAACTAACTAAAAAAAAAAAAAAATTCTTGCCGGAAAAAATAATTAAAATACCACTATTTGCAAACCCATAAATAACGGGTGTTTATAAAAGGACGCAATCAGAAGTTTAAGATGGTATAAGTTACTCTATGGTAAAGTTTTTTCTTCCCCAAATATAAGTTGGCAAAACTGTTCTCATTGTTGACTCGTCATGTGTCATTGTATGTAGTAATGCTATTCCAGTATGTATTTGTCTGTAAGTGTGTGTAGCCTATATTGGCTACAAACGTTATAAAACATCCAAACTTGCATTGTAAACGGATTAAGTTAATTTGGAAAATTTATTATAAGAGATTAAAGGTAATTTGAATTTTGTGTAATTATATAATGTGATATTATTTTTTTAAGTAATATCCTTTTTGTCGTCCTTTTTGAAACACCATTTATAATCAAATAAATAAATATAATATTTCTATATTATTTACAATTGTGCACATTTATAGTCGTCTGGATGTCATCATTTCCAAAAGAAGAAATACTTTTTAAGTTATTATTAAAATTCAAATTGAAATATAAAAAATAAATGAATATAACTAATTAAAGTTTTAACCACTACTGAACTTCATATGTGAAAACATTGTACATGATAAATCAAAGTGTTATTTAAAAAAAAATGAATATAATAAATAATATATCAAACACACAAAATACTTTCAATAAAATCAACCATACATATTATCCCATCTATATATTATTTATTCCTTTGATCCCGTTCTTTGATGTACAACATGAAAAATACAGGCAATATAATGTTTCCAATAAATAACATCCTTTTATTCGACAAAAGGCAAATTTGTTTATTTAGGATTCTTCCATTTTAGAAGCTATTAAAGATTTATTATATTTGTAACTCCGAGTTGAATTATTTAACAATCAACATCAATTATCTATTGATTATCATTTAACGGTAGTTTTTATTAAATAAATGCAAAATAGACGAGGATGAAGAAGTGACCAATTAAAATCATTTTAAATAAACAATGTATATATTTATCCAGTTTAAGACTGTATGATTAACCACTGATTGTTTTCCATTCTGTAATTTAATAACTAAATTGAGATATTTATTTCAGTATATAATGATGTTAGTAATATTCCAACACCAATAACTATTTACACAATTTTTACCATAATTACATAGCTTTCAAACGATTTTCTCTCACCCATGTAATTTATTAATTGCGAAAATCTACGTAGTATAAAAAATTATTGCTATATTTTCGTTCTAATTTTATGTATCTAGCAATTTTATAAACTTAGTTTCATATTTAAAAAAATATTCGTTAAATAAATCACTAGTGCACTGTGGTGATTATATATGAATAAGGAAAAACCCCAAACCACGGAACTACCTCATAATAGTGTACCTCTGAAGATGATAGCAGAGCTATCGAAATGTACATAAGGTAATATAAACTCATTATACAGTTTCGTGTAGTTGTGTTATTTTGTGGTTTGGGGTTTTTCCTTGTTCAAAAATTTTCGTTACCCATTTATTTTTAAAAAAATTTCTCACTCCCTACAAAATACCAATTAACTCCAAATTTATACAATGATTAGTATGAATGCAAAATTCATATCCATGACGAGTAATTAATAAAATTGTCGATACTAAGATAAATGTTTTCAAGTAATTGAAAAAAGTAAAAATGCCTAATTACAAGATTCTAATCAATTTGATCCATATATTTTTACATTAATACTTTCCTAAATGACTTGTACTTCTACTTTTAAATGTAAGATATTAGTAAATAGACCACAATTGAAGTCAAATTCTATGGGAATTAACATAAAAGTAGCTTAATTAAATTTTCACTAAAGATTTGCTTTCAACCCGCGGTTCTCTGTCTATAAGATATGTTACAAAATAATAAAAATCAAACACTTTATTAAAATTAATGTTAGTGTTAAAATAGTGTTTAAAATAAAGATATTACTAGAATTATAATAAAATATAAAGTTATAATTTTGCACTTAATTTATCAGATTATTACCTTGTATTTAAATATCCATAGCGACTTTATAAATACAGTTGACGAAACTATAAAAGTTTTGAAAAAACCAAAAGTATATGAATGCTATGTTTATATGATTAGCGTAACATATTCTGTAATATATTTTTATGGAATCAAACTTTAAAAAATATATTAAAAACAGATGATGAAAACATCAAACCCTGTCTTTGTAAAAGTGAAAAGGAGTAACTCCATAACTACATCTATAAAAATATTGTACATATAATGTAAGGGCATTGCAGAAAATAACACACCTTACAAATTTATAAAACTATCTACATCTGTATAATTTAAAACTAGTGCATGATTTACCGAAACGCTTGTAATATACTCGTATATTGTTTAATTTGTATTAATAATAATATTTATATTGTAGTTAAAATTTTCCTTGTGATATCTGTTTAACCTAACGACAATATAGGGATTTAATATGAATTACAATAAAAAATTGACAACAACATAAAAAACTTTGTATTTATATTTAGTTTCAAAATTCTTGTTTTAACTAATAACTGTATGCTTATGATAAATGTGATGATTTTCAGTCCGAAAATAGAAAAAATCGTTCAACTTGTAGCTATTCTGATTGCACTGAACAATTTTATTATTTTTTAAATAAATAAAAAAGAAGAATCATTTCATGTAGCCTCTCACTTGCAAAATATAAAATACATGTAGCTATTTATCAAGCATTTAAGCGAAGCCATAACGCAAGTAACATATTCCTAAATAATTGAAAAATAAAATTGCTCTTTTTTGTTGAGTACAACCTGTATTTTATTTTCTTGTAAATTTTTGAAAAAAATTCCCTTTACACAACATATTATGTTAACTATTATTCCAAACATTTCCTCACATTCATTCAAAAAATCTCATATGTCAACTAATTAAGTTTATAATTTGATAGGGTAGCTGCCATAACATCGAAACACTGACCTCATAACGGTCTGTAATATATGATTATGTAGAATTTTACCACAAAAGACGATATTATAGAAATTAAGGGAATACAAATTTTAAAATGCTTATTGAAACATTTATCTCGTTAACATACCAACGAGTTATATGTTATATTGTTTCAATTACAAATTTTCTGAACGATAAATTAAATATATTCATATATTAAAAAATAACTAAA
Organism: Aphrophora alni; assembly: GCA_963513935.1. NCBI lineage: Eukaryota > Metazoa > Arthropoda > Insecta > Hemiptera > Aphrophoridae > Aphrophora > Aphrophora alni. Next base: position 6,431 of record CAUPSG010000130.1, read on the forward strand.
ATAGATATTAGTTTTTTTATATATACCATCAAATATAACTGATATGGTCTATCAAATAGATGACAAAAAGTTCAAAAGGAATGTGCTTTTATACAATATTCTCTACTTATAAACCTTGTGTTTACCAGGTTGATAAAGACAACACGTTTGTGTGAGTTTAGCACTTTAAATATTTTTGTCTACTGTTGTTGACAAAGTGGCATTTTGTTCATTTAAATTAGTTTGCAAAACAGCTGATTTCTCAACAGTTTCACTTTGCCCACTACTTTGCTCACTCCGAATAGCAACCGAACAAAACGAAATTTAGGTTAAGTTTATTTGAATTGATTTATAATTTACAGGAAATGTCCCGTATGTAGGTTAGATTAATTCTTACATGTAAAATAACATAAATAAACAACAAAACAACGTTTTAAAGTGGAAAAAGGAAGTAATTATTCATGAAGATGATTGACAGTGTATGTACACGGAGAGTATTTTTCGTTTGCCGAGTTTTGAAGTTGGCAATCCCGTTTCCTCAACAATACACCTAAGTTATTTGTAATATTCATAAATAACCTCAGTTTTGACGTGAGAACTTCTACTCAGTGTTGATGTGTTGTTTAGCACTACTGCTATATTTTGTGTAGTTAGTTTTAAAATATGGACAGTTCAGAGAATGAAAACCTGTCAAATACCCCGCCATATTGTGTTACTGCTGAAGTATGTTTTTTATTTGTCATAAAATAACAACTGTAGACAAAGTATAATGTGCAATTCGTGAGCAAAGTGTCTTTTTTAAACTCGATAAAATTGACGCACTCGGCAAGCCTCGTGCGTCAACATTTTTCTCTCGTTTAAAAAAGTGCCACTTTGCTCACTAGTTGCACAAATAACTATTCTCTATACCTAGAAAATTTATAGACAAAAACAAATTTACGTTTATCCATCTTCTTTTATCCTCACTATATTACGTAGTATTGTAATTAATTAATATCGTGGTTTTTCAATTATTAGATCGTACGGTTAGGTTAGGTCAGTAATTAGATAAGACGGTCATGTTACATACAAAACTGAAAATGTATTCAATCTTTCATTAAAATGTAAAGAGTTTTTCTTGAGTTTATCTTAAAAGGAATTAGAAAATAGACAGAGAAGAAGCAATAATGTTTTTTTTTCTTCAAATAAAAATTTAATAATATAAATAGTAAGCTGTTAAAAGTGAAATGTATTAATAGTATCATCAATTTTGTCAAAGAAACACTTTAACAAAGTCGAGATTCTAAGTCTTACTAAATACAAACCGATCAAATAAATTCAAAATCAGATTTATAAAATTCACTACATTTTTGAGTTTAAATAAACGATTTACATAAATTCCCTGTAATATAAAAGTTTATGAAATTATTTTGGTGTACCCCAAATCAAAATTCGAATCTTAAACTGTATATATTGAGCTGCGTTATAAATAAATTACCTACAAATGTAATGGCAAATGTATAGACAGTAATTTTTTAAGCAAGTAAGGATATTTTAAATTTTCCTGATCACCCTCAAATTTATTCTGTCCCAGCAAAAGCTATTAAACCTTATAATGTTACCTAATCAAAGGAGTTCCTCAGCTTTCTTAGTAATTAGAATAAGGTAAGTTAACAATTAATTACACAATAAAAAAAATATACAAAAAATGATTATTATAAATTAAAATTGAGAATATATAAATTAATTGATTTAACTATATTTACTTAAATTACCATAACATTTTTCCTGAACTCCTACTTTTGCCCACATAATAATGTTTCTATTTAATATTGTTTTTAAATTATTTATACGAAGATAGTCTGAATACATTAATAAACATCAAACTCGTTAAAAAATTTTAAACACTCATAATACCTTCCTTACCGTGCTGAGTAATTGTCAAATAATATTGTCCCCCATATAATTCTGCATTTTATTTCTTCTGGAAAGCTTTCAAGATTTGATTTTATTACAAGCTTTTACGTCGGTTGGATTTAAATTGCAATAAAAAGAACTTTAGTCTGAATTCTATTTTGCAGAATATTTTAACGTTTGATGAATAATTCATGTGCCAGAGTTTGCAGGCGGATGATTATTAAGATACAACCGAAGAAACCAATATTACACAGAATGTATTTTGTGAATGTTGTAGAACTTTCTTATTGCAAGATAATACTTGCAAGAAAATGATTCCTTAATTTTTTTTCTTTTAAAAAGTGTGACTTTATACAATTGTATTAGTACCATTCCCCCTTTTATTTTTATTCTCTCAAATACACCTTGTAGAAAAACTGTCACTATAGTTTATAATATAGTTTATAGTTAATGTTTTGGAATATTCAAGAAACATACAGCTGATTTTAAATTTTCTGTAGGTTTGAGTATTTGAATCGTTTGTTGAGCTAGATCTTTAGACTCGGGTCAATTGGTTACGATCGACATTTATTCTAATTATTTACAAAACTCGTAAAACTATCATATAGTTTTCTAGATTTAGTGTTAGTTTATATAGATTTTAATCCACTATCATGGTGGATTAGCTAAATATCCCTAAGGAATAGTACTGGCGAGCAATTTAATGTTACGAAGGTGACTAAGGAAATGAGATAATTTTTGTTTAAAGTCACCCATAGATTCCACTTTAATTAGGAAATCCTGAATTCATTTAAGAAGGGTATAACTTTCGATTATAGTGGAACAGTTTCGCTAACGGGGTTCTCGGATTACCTGTATTAGCTACTTGATTTGACACGTGTACTTTCATATTCTACAGATAAATACTTCATACATATGAATCAATAAATTTGACCGATGGTTTTTATGATTTACAGTATATTTTGTTCTGCCAACAAATCCAAGGTCCCAAGAATGCTGAGCTGTCGTAACTTGATCAAATATCCCTTTATACATCCACCGCAGAAAATTAAGTTTCTACGAATTCAAAACAAAATAAACTGGAAGAATATGCATAAACTATCTAACGAATCTGTTCAATATAAAATTTAAGAAAACATTCCATACGTAATAATATAACGTCACTTTTGTATTATCGTTTCAACGTTTTATGGGCGGAGAGATACGTTTTAGGGATTATATCTACCATTATGTCGTGATTTCAAAAATTACGAGTCAATCGGACCACATTTTATGCAGTTAAACCGTCTTATACTATCTTTTTTTTTTAATTACTATTTGGATGAAAATAAATTATGTCTCTATAGAGCTGTCAGTTTAGTTTTAAAACCTTTATTAACAAAACATTTACAGTTATTGCAATTAAAATTTATTTAATTATTTGTTTTATATATAAAAATATCTGGATGAATGGTGGAAAAAAAGATAACACTAAAATGTTAATTTTAATACTTCGTAATATAAATACACCAATAAAATGTTTTCATACGTTCTTGGAGAACATATAAGGATATATTATACAATTGAATTACTTACTTGTAACAATTTTATATAGCTAAAGAAATATCTATTTATATATACACTCCTTGTTCAACAAAATACACATTTGTATAATGGTATCTTCAACAATTAATGTTTCTAATTTTCTATTTTCAAAGTTAGTTAGAATAGTTAGAGTTATGATAATCAAAAGTCTTTAAATTTACTAAGAAAATAAGAATGCATATTATCTGCTCGTCAAGCAATGAGCACCTTAAAAATGAAATATATTTATTTAACAACTTTCACTTTTTGTAGCTTATTTTAGAAAAAAAGTGAACATTATAAATTTTTATTTAGTGTTTACCATAGCCAGAATACTTTTGATTTTATAACTCATGTAATATGTTATTCAACAACTTAAAACTGATTTTTATGATACATAAATTCGCGTAATTTTATTAGTCATTTAAGTAGAATAAGAATTATTATATAATTTAAATAGGTAAAATGAATTGAATTATTGAATTGAACCAAATGATTTATATTCGAACGCACTTAAAAAAGTGTTAAATATTCAACAACTAAATTTATTAAATGTTTCTTTAAAATCTATTTATTTATATTAGTGGAATATGTATATATTTTTTGCATATATATATATATATATATATATATATATATATATATATATATATATATATATATATATTTAACTGTTGGTCTTTGGTTTAACTGTTTTTATTTAACTCAATTCTCCAAAATAAATATATATTCAGTTTTATACTAAAATCGTATATATACATGTTTAAAAAATAAAACATATATATATTAATTTTTAAAAGTCACATCATATTTTGATCCTCAGTTCAAAAGAGACTTTGATTTAAATTTAATCAATAAGTACACAATGACGTAAAAGAAAATACCACACTTACAATTTTGAAAAAGGAGATAATTTGAAAAAATAACAATATTGTCCAATTCAAGGACATAAAATACTCGCCTTTCAAAAATATTCCCTAAACTGGAATTGCATATTTTTCTCAGTGTTCACTTGCTACGAAATAATTCCATTGTTGATTGAATAGCTTTATCGAATTTGCAAACAAATCATGAAGCTCCACCTCCTTTATATCCAATCCTTTACACAATAGATTACTTTATCTGAAGAAACTCCCCTTTCATTTAAATAATTGTTTAAAGCGAGAGAGTTAATGCTTTTTGTCATCCTTCATTGTTAGAGGGTTAGAGACAAAGCTACAACTCAACTCGTTGGAAATTCAAGTTTTATTTTTTGTTAAATATTAAATGTAGATTATATACAGACTGGGTTATTGGATTAGCTAAATTAGTGATGTTCTTCATACAACTCTTTACTAATTCAAAGAGTTTCTTATCACCAATAAAATTATTGTATTATCCTGCCTACTATAGTATCTCTCAACTCTATTTATTATTAAATATCCAAATAATCATTTTATCATATTATTTTTGAAAAGCTGTAAATGTATGTACAGATTTAAAAGGTTCTACAACTATAAAAGTCAGTTCATTATGCAGGTTATCCATCACCAAACCATTGGCGTTGAACAAAGAATTAATACTTTACCGGTAACATTCAAAATAAAATTTTAGTGTCAGTGATACATCATCATATTCCACTAACAATTTATACAAATATCTTTTGCATTTTTCAAGAAATTTGACGTTTTAGAACTTATTAAAAATTTAAAAAAACTCCAGCACATAATATGTGATGGAGAAACCTACACAGATTGTTTTTCAACTTGCAGGAACATTTTACAAATGAGTGGTTCCTATATAATTCTATTATAATCAACCCCATCGACATCCAGTATTGTGAAGTTACTTTAATTTTACAATAATTACTTCTTATTAAATGATGAAAATAAGGAAAGAATAACAAAAATATAAGTCTTTGTGGGACTCCATAAAAATACCCAGTTCAATTTTTAATAAGAAAACGACGTTTTAAACCTCTTAGATACCAATCAAATCACTCGTATTGAATTTTTTAAAATAATTGTATAACAAGTCTATTTGTATTTCCAGACTAGGAAAACATTTTTCCAATGTAAATGCAATTTTTATTTGATATACATTTCTTAGTGTTATCAAATAATCTAACATTGAAATATTTGGTGAGATTTAAATTACACGAAAGTAAAGAATGTACGCCATGATATTTGAAACTGTTTCGTGTAATTTATCATTAGGCTTTATAAAATAGCAGGTAATGAAGTTAAATATAATATTTTTTTAAGGTTAAATTATATTTTTTATGAAGATATATGGAAGAAAGTTCTATTCAGCAATTATTTCTTAATATACTTAGAATTTTTTTAAATCTCAATTTTATTTTTATTTTTAAGTAATTTGTTCGTAGAATTCTCACAAATCATACCTATTTCGTTTTACAAAACATTTACAAAATAAATAATTTTTGTTGAAGAAATATAAATTTTATTAAAATAATTATTAAAACAATATAGTTAATACATTTTTATAGGTTATTTATAAGAGTATATAACTCATCTCGCAGTAAATACACTTTTAACATTTTTTACTATGGTATATTATGTACTGGATTAGGATAATTTAGCGATGGACTTCAGGCAACTCCTTTACACATTTATTATAACAAATTTTAAACGATATTCTCACCGAATAATGAAAATTCACCTCATTTACAGATTCCAGTTCGATCTATAAATATTCAGTATGCTAATTTTTCATTTGGACCACAATTTCACAATAAAAATCATAACATAGATCATCTTATGGATCAAAATAGAATAAAACTCCAATAAAAATAAATTGGTCGGTAGACAGAAGTGAAAACATCAAGTATCAATTTTAAAAAGTTAATAAAATTTATAACTTTCAATAAATGTAATACAAGTATTAATTATATATATTGGTTCATTTTTTAGCTTGACTACGTATTGTGAGGGTTAGTGCAATATTTTTCGTTGATTATTAGTTTTAATATGTACGGTTATGAAAGAAAATTCTTGCAATATTATTAGTTTGATTATATATGGGAGTCTGAGAAAGTTGTTACACATTTTTTCATGGATTTTTAATTTTAATATTTATGTGTATGTAAAAACGTTTGTGCAATACTTATACTAGCGCGGCTAACGCGTATATACCTATATTATGTTGTATATACTTATATTTATACACTAAATCATCGCTCATCCTCTCTCCATGCTGTCCGTTGTCATATATATATATATATATATATATATATATATATATATATATATACTTGATTCGAGTGATGTACGATGAAGTAACATGTGCGTGACGCGAGATTTCATTAAAACATCCAGCCAAAAAAGTACCCAATGAGTCGGTTCAGTAACACTTCGTCCCTGTAACATTTCGTCCCGATGCCAATTTCCTAGAAAAAAGGAACATTTTTTCCCGCTCAGTTTTACAAATGATTAAACAAACTTACTACAACATCTCGAGTATCATCTCGTCTCGACCAATTTTTTTACAAGTATTGAGGAACGCAACGCAGGTAAACGGAGGTAAATTGAATAAATTTAAAAGTATTTTATCTAGTTTTACCAAATTCGATAAAAACATTTACATACAAGAAGTGTTATTACTATTAACATATTTTTAAAATTTGTAAAAAACAATTTTTTTTTATATTATAACCTAACCTAACGTAACGTAACGTAACCTAACCTAGCGTATGTGCAAGGACGAGCTGTTACTAGTGGGCAAGTAGAGAGTTCATCCCCAACCCCACGATCGTGGAATCGGGACGAGATGTTACCGGGACGAGATGTTTTGACACCAACGAGTCAATAGAACTTTTCATTTCAAAAACTCCGCATTCACCAAAAATTACCCTGCACCCACAATAGCAATCCTTCATTTTATTTAATAATTCCCTTTTAAACCGAAACTTCTCACCTATTCTAAAATAACATCCTACCTTCCATAACAATAGGCCACCCAACCTATCTTCTCATTCAGGTCACAATTTGTTATTCCTTTAAGTATTATTTTTTATCATTAATAACATATGCTCACCAATCAACACCAGCAATATTAAAAAAATAATAAATATAGAAGGGTTTTTAAGAATTGGCGTATGAGGAAGTGTTTGCCAGTTTATTTAATTTCTACCACTTTTTATGATGATAAAATAATACTAAAAGGGTAAATTTCAAGATATTCCTCGCTTAGCATGGTTTTACATGGGTACCTTTTCTCTTCACTCTAAAGATAGATGAAATTTGAACCTATTTTTATATATTTTTTCTCCCAAACCGTTTAAGTATTCGTAATATTATTTTCAGAATTAAATATTGATATAAACTTCAACATTTGAATCACTCCTTCACCAAATAGAGTAGATAATAAATCAGGAAGAGATTGAGTGTTTCAATAACGTTATTTATTAACAGAAACGTCAAAATAAATGTGCATTGTAAAGTCAAATGTTTAATATCACACGATTACCTCAAAAATCGTAAAATTAAAGACTTGAATTAAAATTTAAAATTATACTTAAATATTATTGTTGACAAGAAATTAATGACATTACTTATAAATTTCACAAACAAAATTTATTTTTGTTTAGAATTAGAAAATTTAATTTATTACAGCAACAACAACAAATTCAAAATAATCATTTTAATGAAATGTTTGTTTTATTTATCAATTCTTTCGCATGGACATATTTATTATTTCGAATTATTATTTAGGGGGAATTTTCATATTGCAAATTGAAGTAATTTATAATTTTGTATTTTATGATATCTGCTTCGAACCTAGTCAAGTTCCAAGAGAAATTAAAAATTATCATTTAACATAATATTTAATATATGCAAGTATTAATATTAATAATAAATATTAAACACGAATAAACAATTTGAGGGTTAAGAAAGTCTAAATATTGAACTGGCATAAACTTAATTCCGAAAACAGTATAACAAACACACAGAACACAATTCTCACAAAAAATACGCCTAAGTATCAGACGCGTTTCAACGTCAAGGTCGTCCTCTTCAGTGATACACGAGCTACACCAATCAAACTAGTTATAGTTACAACTGTTGAGTTATAGTTTGATTGGTGTAGCTCGTGTATCACTGAAGAGGACGACCTTGTCGTTGAAACGCGTCTGATACTTAGGCGAATTTTTTGTGAGAATTGTGTTCTGTGTGTTTGTTATACTGTTTAGTTTTTCTCATAAGTCAAGCTCAACATTATTTAATATTAATTCCGAAAGAAACATTGTTGTAGTTAAATGGTACAAATCTAAAATACAATGATTCAGTAATTTTAGTCAATTCTGAGTAAAAATAAAAATCTGCTACACATTTTTAGGTGTTAAAAATAAATTTCTTGTGACGAACATTTAGTACTTGTTTTTAGTGGGGTTTTGACGTTGCCTAAAATTTAAAAAAGTCGTTTTTAAATGACATCTTATCTTTTTTAATTTTTTTTTATACACAATGTCGAAATAAATCAATAGTTTTATCCATATTAAGCTTACATTTTTAGGCATATAATCAGTCTCTACCAAAAATAAAAAAAAAAATATATAAATACCCATAATTTTTGATGGCTATTAATAATTTATATACATAAATTTATACATTAAATTGCCTATTTTCAAAATCTGTTCTGACGATTTTAATAAAATTCTACCGTGAACTGTCGGTTCGTAACACGTTGATAAGAAAACCAATCAAACAGATGTTAATGAACACGTTATTAATCAAAATAATTCATAAGGGTTTGTTTCAGATTTCAGCGAATTGTTACTGTAAATTAATAAATATATATGAAAAATTACTTTTAGCTATAAACGGTAAAAAAATACAAGAAAAACGTATTGATTAATACAATAAAATAAACTGTATTCATTTGGTAGTTATGATTTATTATATACTTTGGAAAGACTGATTTAAATTCCATACGATAAAATTTTTGCTAGAACCTAATTGGATTACTTTGCAGCAGTAAATTCGAAAAACAAATCAGTATTTCGAATGTATTTACAGATTGTCTAGACTTGTTTATTATATTTCATTACGACGAATATTTACTCAAATATTCTCAGGAAATGGAGTAAGCCTACGTATGACATTATCTTTTATTTATAAATGTTGGAACTACTTTCAAAATGAAAAATTATTAAAATATCCATATATGACAAAATCCACATTAAAAAACCAAACAAATTACTTTAAAAAAATATTATTGACGATTGTTGATTATTTTTTTTTAATGTTAATTTATTCAAACTTGTATATAGTGTAAGTGTAACTAGCTTTTATTACTTAAAAAAAAAAGAAAGAAACGTTCATACTCTCCTTTATCATGCATAATACCAAGCGCTTTAATATGAGTACATTTTTTTTTCTTGTAAGTTATAATGATAGTGCAAAGTTTTTACATTCTTCATTTATAAATATTGTTTACTGAAGTTATTTAAAACTCAATAGTAATGGTGACAATGTTGAGTGTGATTTCAAATTGAAACTGCTACAAAAATACCGTTTAAAAAGGACAAATTATTTATATAGTTAAATCCATATGGAAATATTTTGTTATTATGTTCTTCGAAACAATAACTTAAACATTTTTTAAGTTATTGAATTTAAAGAATGGTGATATATATTTTATTTTCAAACTACACGTGATTTCTTGTACACCATAATGTATTTTCAAATACATATATAGAAATTAAAGTGTTTGTTTTATTGTTCCTAAAAAGTTTTAAATTAAAATTGCAAAATTGTTGTCATTTATTTACTTCTTTTGTACTGTATTATGTTTTAAAAATAATGTTAGGAAAATTATAATGTCAATACTCTTTATTTTCACAAATGACGCAGGCCAGTAAAACACAAAAGAAAAGATAAAAAATCTACTATATGATTTTAAAAGTCCAGAAGAAAAATGTGAATGTTTAAACAAATTATAAATTATATAAATAATTGTGGTATTCATTACTCACGATACAAACATTTGTTTTAATGTTTGTAATAACCGTGTTTCATATCAAAATAATTAACGAATTTATATTAAAATAACTTAATGGAGACAACATTTAATTTATTGTATATTACATTTTATTTTATTAATTACAAATATATTATAATATGAAATATATAAGTACATGTGGAAAATGATTATATTAAATAGCAACAAATAAATGATAAGGTAATGAAAATTTTGATATATTTATATCACAACGTCATAACTTAAAATTTAAACTGATTTTTTAATTATATGACTTTATTTATTTTTTGGTATGGTATAAGTCATATATATATATATATATATATATATATATATATATATATATATATATATATATGTATGCAAATTCTTTAATAAGAAATTTTTGATAAATAAAAACGTTCTTTTTTCAAAATAAAATTTGCATATTTGTACAGGTATCTAAAATGTCAAAAAAAGTGTAAATTGAAATAGATTATTATTCTTATGAAATATTAATATATTTGCAATTTATATTGTTATTATTTTTATTTCACAAAAACAAAGGTAAGAGAGTAACGATGGACAACTAAACTCGAACCTGCGTGTCTTGGCATTGTAGAAAGCTACTCTACGGCAATTATGTTACGCAGCTCCAGTATGGAAATATAACTTAAACAACATTAAATACGATATATTTTACTTGTTTTAACGAAACAGAAACTATAGTATACCCAACATATTTAAATATCATTGTGTTGTTGTTTTTGTTTATCGGATATTTGTTAATTTTGTGGAATGTTTATATATAATTTTGGAACATTCGGTTTCATGAAACACAAACGACCGAGATAATTTAATGATTTAAAAATATTGACTGAAAAAAATTCTTTCCTTACTTTACTTTTCTTACAAAATACATATATTTTTAAATATATACTTAATATACAAAAAAATATAATTAAAATAAAATGAAATTGTTAAAAATATTCGTAAGAAGTGGTCATCGTAAGAGCTTATGCATATCTTAATAAAATCCAAACTCAAGTTTGTAAAATTAAATTCAGCAGTATATTAACTTATATTTAAATAATTGTAGTCTATTAATACCAACTATTAGTAAAAAATATCCCTGCTAATAATTTAAATTTATTCGTACATACAAGAGTTATAGCTTAGATTTAATAATTAATAAATATTTTTGAGGTCTATACATAATTTTCCTCAAAATTAAATATTAATAAAAATAAAAAAATTCCATTTTTATTCTGACTAAACATAGATAATTTCGTAAAATATTTCTAACATGATGAAATGGGAATTTTAGTTTCAAAATAATATTATAACTACTTACTCAAATCCTACCCTAACAATTTAATGAAAACAATTCCTAAGTACGTCGCTGGTAACACGAAGAACGAGTTTTGAGTTCTTTTTGAAGTCCACTCGAAAGATTGTGGTAGTACAAATAAAAGCAACATGTAAATAAAATTACCATGATTGTATAAAAAAGCTCATAGAAAATCTTCGATTTTAATTAGTCTGTTAATAAAGGTATTACTATGATTAATAATGTAATTTTAGTTTGTCGTTTACATCGTAATAAGATAGTAGCGTGATGGATTTTAACAACTTTACACAATGTGAGCAACTGTGATTGAAACAATGGACCGTGTAATTAGATTTAACTCATTAATCTATTTTTGGTGGGCTATTCTACACATACTAAAACAAACATGGTACTTCGGTGTTTATAACCCACAGGAAGGGAAGCTACTCAGTAATTGAAAGGCGTGGTGTACCAGAGTTTGTTATTGATCATGGGGGGAGAACAAATTACCAAACTTTCAATAACATAGACGTTAAAATCTACAAATATTGGTTTAAAATCAAATCACAATAACATTGCATTCAATAAGTATTTATAAATAAACAATTATTCAGTATTGTGTCCTTATTTTGTGTGCAAACTGTATAAAATAATCTTACCTGCTACAATTCCAAAACAGTTAAGCCAATAGGCAGGTGATGTCAGTATGAGGACTGCCAGCATCGTCAATGTTGCGCCCATTTTGAGTCGCTACTGATAAAATATTTCAAAATAGATTTAATCTAAAATACACTGCACTTTGATAGAAAGAATCACTGGTAAACATTTCGCCCATTTTTAATTACATCACACTTGGTTACAACACATCTTTCACTTTTTTTTTTAAAGTAGTTATATTATTTTTCTCTTTAATATGTATAACAGCAGTTGACTGTATGTAAAAGACAACAAAATATATAAATATAAATATTGTAATGTACTTCGGAAACAGGGTTTATTAGAAATATGTTTTTAAATAATTTCTTATGTATAAGATTTAGTGTCATTTCTTATAATTCATTGAATTTTATTTGACTAACTCACAATTAATTATTATAGTAAATTTATCTTTTCAACGTGGAATAATTAATTAAAAGAATAAATAATTAAATTCAAACTAAGCTATACAACTATTTATTGTTAAGCAATTTAACCTAACATTTTTGTAGATACATTGTAATAATCGTAATTTTTCATTATATTTTTTAATTGATAGTTTCAGTCTATAACACCGATTAACTACGTTTTGTCCTATATAAGTTATTTAAAATCAACATTTATATCACGAAGGTAGGTTTTGCTTGTTTTAAAATTATTTTATTTTATTCTGGAAATCTGTAGAATCGAATTGAATTTGTGTAAATTATCTAAAAATCCAACATATTTTAAAATACATAAATAGCTATAATTGTTGTAAATATGAATAATTTAATACCTATTAATATTGTCATATCGTTGACCCATTTCAATGTTGTCTATGAAACAAATATAACATATTATTAGAAATATTCCAGTTTATAAATGAAAAGCTTTATTTAATATACGTACAAATATATTATTTAAATATTGGAATAAACCAAACCTAAGAATTTAATCAATGAGCGAATGTAATTATACTGTTTAACGTTTAGTATAGAATCAAAGCCAGTGTATGTTGTCCTTTATCATATAAATAATCTGCTATTCGTATTAATATATCACAGTTGTGCTTATCAATGATGTAACATTGATTTTTTTTTTTCTATTCACACATTATTTAATTCATGTTATTCAATTGTATTGGTTTTAGTTAAAAATTCGAATAATGTCACGTTTAAAATTTTCTTTTTTTGTTTCAACACACGCTTGTCAATTAATATTTAAAATATATATTTCAACAAAAAAGTTGGGGTAAATATTATTTTATTACTAATAATAATAACACTGTTTGTAATGTTCAATATAAAATAGAAACGATTCAGTTGGAACTTATATAAAAATTACTTTTGTTTTGTAGATAATGTAACATTTTTTATTTTGTTTATATCTTTGTTAACTAAGATCATTTACAGATCAATTGCAGCGAAATTCATTTTTATTTGATTGACAGTTCAGATGAAAATGAAAAAAAAAAAAAAAATGCTTGACATCAAAAAAATAAAATGAAGATATAATGATGAAAGAAATATCGTATTATTGGAAGTACTGGCCCTACAAAATCACTTTTATCGTAGAAAATATTTTTTTATTTACAAAACATATTTAGTAATATTTATTATTATTTGCACTGCAGTTTTCATTATTATATTGGCAATGGTCGATTTCCTACGTGAATTAAACGTTATATATTTTCATAATATATTTTTCTTAAAATTATTATATCGATTTTAATATAAATTATTATTAAGCTTTAAAAAAATATATATTACTGTACATTTTTCTCACGTTAGTATTTAAAATTTGCAAACAAAATCACAACGTTCAATATTCTGTAAGTATATTCAATAACATTTTACATAATTCAAAAAATAATTTTGAATTAATAATACGCTAAGCAACGGATAAAACCCAAGTAAAATTAATTAATTTAAACTTCATTAGTAAATTTTGAAATATATATTTAATTTAATCATATTATAGTTTAAACGTTAATTTATTAAAATCGTTTGGACCGAGCTTAAAATATTTTCCCTTGAAGCGACTACCGACGTTTATATTAACATTTCAGCCTAAACAACTAAAACTGAATTTATATTGAAATGGTGAACAATAAATTTGTAATATTTCATAACTATGAAGAACTTAATTTTATGAAATATATACATATATAAACATGACGGACGACTTAATTATTAATGTCGCCAGTACTAAAAAAGTTATTATCAATTTGTATTTTTAAAAAATAAGAAAATAGAATTATAAATTTAACTAAAATATTGTGAATTTATCAAAATAATTCCGAGTACAAATTCCCAATAATAAATTATTGGTAACAAGTTTGCGGCACAGTTTACATACAGAAGAAAAACATCTATAGACAGATCGCGTCTTTTTTTTTACAACCACAAAAATAATATACATGAACTTTAAAAAATTTTTTTTCATCCCAATAACACAACATATATATTATATAAATAATATTTATATTCGTTCTAATAGAATATATTATATTATCCTGGTTTTAATTTAACGTAATATATTTTTCATTATTTTTTAAATAAATAAATAAATATTTTTATTAAATAACAAAAATTACAGTTTAATTAGTAATGTTACAATATGCAGGTAGATTATTTCTATGAATATACCCATATATATAATTTGGATTCGAGGGTAAAATTATTAATAGGGTATCATTTATCCCAATTATACAGTTTTATGAGCTTAACATTTATATACATTATTTTTGTTTAAGCAAAAATAAAATTGCATATCCCCCTGCAAAACGAATCAATGTGATTTAATATTTATTATTATTTGTTTTTTCATGTTAACTTTACGATTCTATAAATTTAGGTTAAATTTGAATGGATTTTAAAATCAAAATTTGAATTTATAAAATAAACAATCCAATTAAATTAAATCAGAACTGTGTAAACTTTGTATTCAAAATTAGCTCTACGTTGGTGAAGACGATTTCATTAAATACCTCTTGTAATATAATTATTAAATTATTTCATTCGTAGCTGTTAAAATCACATCACTGTAATAATACACCACCTTCACAAATACACTTTCATCACCTAATCTTGCAACAAAATAAAAATAATAAAGACTAACAACTTGAAATTCACAGAACGTAGAAACGCCGCACACCCCACGAAAGGTCAGGTCCTACTACTGTCTGTACGTAAAATACAGTCAGAGCTTCCCGAGTTCGTCACTAGTAGCGCTACCTTTTCGCCCCACCAGGGAAAAGAGTTGATCGGATGTGTGATAGACGTTATAAAAACGTAAAAAAAGAAAATTGTACTTTATCAGGTTAGTATTGATTATTTAGTTTATGTAATTTATAGTTAAATTAGGGAAATAACGAGACAGGCTCATAATTGATTGATTATTTATCGGATATATCAAAATCTCGAATTAGTAAATGATATTTTCTTGTTTGAGTAAGAATTTGTAAGAGATAAATCTTGTTTCATATAATACTTAAACTAAAATTTGGGTGTTCTGTGTATGTAACTTTTGAAAGGTTGTAAAATCAACAATTATTATTTAATATCTGAAGGATATAAGTATAATTAATTTGTTTTACTTGTGTATTTTCCACAATGTGCGTATGTCAACAGAATACAGAATACGAAAGTATTTGTCTTCAAATTTTTAAATCACAATAAATCGATTTATTTATACAGTAGCCTATATACTTTTTTTAACAAGAGTATAATTTTGATTATAACATTTTATAAAAAAAAAAAAAAAAAAAAAAAAAAAAAAAAAAAAAAAAAAAAAAAAAAAAAAAAAAAAAATTGCGTCACGTAAGAGTAACAAGTTAAATAATCACGCAGGACAATTTACACAAAGTTATTTAATTTAATTTTTTTTTTAATTTAAAAAAAAAAGTTAGTTTTAATAAGAATCATATTTATTTATGAAGTATTTTTAGATTTTGAATTTATTAGTACGAATTTAAGAAAACATTTAATAATATTATCTACCAAAGTATGCTTAGTTGAGATACAATTATTTTTGTCAAAACATGGATTTCGAATTTATCTTTAATATTTTGAACTATTCGCTTTAAAATCAATAAGTCCAAATGGTTTTAGGAATAATATCGTCCGGCTGATCCTTTGTTGTCTGTGGCACGCTAAATATGAAACTAATAAGATATCTCAAAATTTTAGTTTTTCAGTATTTTAATTGTCACATTATGATCGAATAAAACCTCAAACTACATGAGCAAAAGTATTACAAAATGTCTAAAACGAATTATTAAAAACATAAAACCTTCCATTGAGCTGTTTTAAAGTTTATAAATGGTCTAATTTTCTTAAGAATTTTAGTTAATCATCCATAACACTTCACAAATTTTCAAGTAAAGTGTATAACGGTTCAGAAATATTTCGTTAAAAACTATATTGAATATTGACAGCGGCAGTTCAAATCAGTACGCTTATTCAATGGAGACAGAATTCAAGAGGAATTAGTTTTTAATATAATATATAATTATTTTAAAATTTATTTGTTTTAAAAATTTATAAAACGTTTATATGGGGAGACAATTCTATATCAACTTTTCTACAGTTAACAATACACGTGGGTGTACTGAGTAGTAATTTCAGTTATTTATTTATTTACGGTAGCGTGTAGACGACTGTTAGAAAAATTCGTGGACAATTTATAAAAACGTAGATGATATTTCCGAGAGAGTAATTTGCAGTGCTTATACACCTTTTACTTTGCAGCAGAATGCATTGTGACACTTACAATTTAGTTTTAAGTTGTAGGAATAACTATATACATTGAAGATTATTTCCCTAATGTGTAGTTTAAAATTGATAATTGGCACCAATTTGTGTAAATTTGTAATTTTCTTCATGTTTAGAAGTTTAATTTTCTTCTTGCTCACAAGTTTCAAAATATATATATTTGAGAAACGTTTTAAGGAAATTAAATAGTATTTTGTGCCTTATTTTTAAGTTACAAGAGTAACATATCTTTCAAATAATAATAATTTGGGAAATTTATATTATTACTATTTTTTTTAAAGAGTCCATTGCTAGTTTCACAGTTAATTTAAGTAATTAATTAGAAAATTCAAGTAATCGTACAAAATATTATTAGCAAAAAAAAATTTAAAAAAAAAATTCGTTCACTGTAAAATGTGTATACAACTTGGAATTTTGAGAAATAAATATGTTTTCAGCCATGAATTAAAAATAATTGTTCATCGCAGTTTGACCATGAAATTATATCTAATAATTTATCATTTCTTAGTGTCACCTGAAGAAATATTAGAGTGTATACATATTTGTTTTATGTAACTTAGTTTCATATTGTTTTCCCCCCTTATGTTAACACTAAATGTACAATGAATAGAGTACAAAATGTCTGTGCTAGTTTGATATGTATCTATTTTGGCATTTATAATATTTCATTTTTACTAGAACACCTGCTTGAGTAATCAATTCAAAGCGGGAAAAAATCGTTAAAAGTAACGCTGTAATAAACAAACACATGGACTCTCTTAAAAACGTTTAACAAAACGAGAGGGAAATTATAAATCAACAATAAACTTAAAAACACCAGTTTCTACAACAAACAAACACCAGCAACAGAACGAAACAGTGTTTGAATTCATAAACGTCCTCTTCAGTTGTTGATTGGTTTAATTATTTAAAGATAATGATTTATTTAATGTAACATTATACTGTTGGTGTGTTTGCTAGTTGTGGAAATTGGAGTGTTGAACATACGAAATGTCAAAACGTCGTTTTAAAGTGGGCATAATGTATTAATGTACTTACATTATTATCTCACGTAAATTTATAATTTAAAAAGTAACTTAACAAATTCCCTTGACGTCATGGCGTAAGGGTTAAATTCCCCTTACATTTCTTCTGCATTTTAAATTGAGTAATACAACGAGACATTCAGGATTATTTGCAATCCTCAGCAAAACGTTCCGGTTACGAGAGCACACTTTTAATTCTCTTCAAGAGCCTATCTCAGTTTATTAAGTGGAACAGCTTCTTTAACTCTCAACAACACATTCCTGCATGCAAGAATACACTTAATGCAAAATAATTGTTCTCTTTTATCGTTATAGCGTCTAGCTATTTCGTAAGATATTTTCCTTTAATAACTTTATTAACACTAACTCCACTTCCTCTAAATTATTCTGTTTAAAATTGAGTACGTGCTTAAATATATTTTTAATTAATACAAGACATTAAATGCACGAGTTGCAGAGCCATAATGTAGGAGGGGAGCGGATCGATGTTTCCTCAATCTGTTTCGGCAGTATAGACACGAATAGACTACTGCAACAACCGGTAAATTAGATTTAAAAAAGATCTATATTTCTTTGTCTCTTTACAATAATCAATTTTATCCAACGTTATGAATCTTTTGAGAATATTCTTTCTTAAGAAATTGTGGATAGTTCCTAAATATTTGTCAACTAAATTCAGATAAGGGTACGAATTTGATGAATGGCAAAGTAATTTACCACGTAGTGCAGTTTTTCTGCGGTGTATTAAAAACAGTTATTAAAAAGAAATCATTTTAAATTGAAACTCACAAATTACGTTTAAATATTTATGTAAATTGGTCAAAAAGAACAGATAAATATTGGCCCCTGAATATTTTTGTTAATTAAACATTTGTCAAAATTTCACAAGATAATTTAATGTATTTTTCTTTTTTTTTGACAATTTTCTATTATATCTTCCATGTTTATATTTAAGGTTATGTATGTGTTAGAATTTATGACCTCTCTATTATATAAATTGATTATGGTAAAATATTTAGTGAAATTGTTTGTAGTTTTGTTTAAATTGACGTTGTAGTCAATTAGGTTTATCAATTTTTTCCTCAACTAAATAAAACAGTGTAATTTTCAATGATTTTTATTCCCTGAATAAAACATCGAAAATACATCAACACTGGTAAGATATATTTTGCATGGTTAATGACATGCAGTCAAATTATTTGTTGAATAAAATAAGTAAATACTTGCAATTTATTTCATATTAAATCTGTATAGTCAAACATTTTAGTCAAACATTATTCATTATAACCTCTTAAATTAATTTAGCAGAAATCGTTGATAAAAAATGTCCCATCTAGAGAAAGCACAGGAAACTTTTTCAAGATCAACTCCTGCTTTTTAATAATACACATCTGCTGTATAGACTTGTATTAACAAAAACAATAAATGAACATTTTTATATCAGTAATTTTTAATCGTAATTCTAAAATATTTGGATGTAATAAAATATATATGTTATACATCTGCAAAAGCAAAAAAAAAAAAATCAGGCTTAGACACATGTTGGCTTAATATAATTCCTTTTATTTACAAAAACCGTCACTTTGGCCTTCACTTCACCACATATTTCTTCCCTACGTTGGTCATTTCGAAATTTTTTACATTTTATATTGGGATGATATGCTTTAAATGAGCTCGTTTGTGTTAGAATTAAAAAAGTTATATATACGTGTTTCGGCTAAATTAACACTCCAATCGTTTTTATTTATCTATGGAGGGTAAAAGTATGTACTTACATAACTGTTTATGCTATAACTTAGATTTATTTCTTTTTAGTATGACTCTTTTGTAGGTCTGATATATTTTACGTACCATATCTTTTAACCAAGATACATCAATCTATGATATCCAAAGAGGGAACTATATATAATTCCAATTACAGATTGCTCGGCAATGGTTCAAATTACGGTCTATATTAGTTCAATTTGGGTTTAGGAGTAACATTTAAAATATTTGATTTCGGTATATTCTTTAGCCATTCCTAGCATTGTGTTAATTTCTTCTGAAGTGTGTCGGATGAACTATGTTTTCAGAAGCTATTTACATACTTATTGGTTAAAACCCTTTGAATAGTTAAAGAGTTTTAGATCACATTCTACCAATACCGGCCCGAGGAAGTTAAGATACTGCTGGAAATAATAAAATAATGTTCTAAATATTAATTATGATCATCTAACAGTTGAATAGTTTGTTTTATTGCAGGAACGAAAATCTATGAATATAATTGCGACAAAATCTTTAATTTGGAAAATACATTAAGTATTCTACAGAATAATTTATCTTTTACTTAAAAAGAAGTACATATGATTAGTATTATTACTTTTATATCACAAAACATTAATTTTCCCTACATCGTCTCAGGACAATTTTCATATAGGGTAAAAATGATTTTGACTTTTTTATTATTTTTTTTATTGTAATATGTAGAGCAGAATCGATATGCACGAAATTAATGCATATTAATTAATGCATAAATTAATGCATTAATTGGATATCTTAAAAGAGTACAAATATAAACTGATACCTTTACAAATATTAACTGGAACACGCTTGTCTAACTCGTACATTTAGTTTACTTGTTTTGGTTTTTTTTAGAATTGTGATTTGACTAAAAATTATAATTTTTAAAAATTGTCTCAAGTTATTAAAAATATATGAACAAACCGATATCGAAAACTGTAACCGGATCTTATTTTGATTTTAAATGAATGGTTCTGTATTAATAGGAATAAAATTAACTGAGCCCATTTGAATAACACCAAATATAGCACGTCCTCATAATAATATGGAGTTACTTGACTGGAGGCTACTATCACATTGGATTGGACAGTATTTATTATTATTATTTTTTTTAGCGGTTTTAAGAACAACGAGAAACATAAACTACTACATAAATTATAAAATTATAATTATAAGTGTTTCAACATTACATAAAACATAGCTACAAAACTGTTTCAATATTATAGGAAATGGGGAATGTAAAATAATGAACTCCAATGGTCGAACTTTGTTACAACCATAATCATTCTACCAGACTAGCAAGTGTCAGTTATTCCAGGATCGTTTTCAACAAAATGCATTGGGAAATAAAAAACAATTTAAATGCGTCTAGTAAAACTTCCAAAATAATTTGATTATTAATCAAGGACCTAAAATAAAAATAAAAACGTTTTTATTCAATTATATTAAAACTGCTAGAATGTAAAACAATTAATTTACTAGGCATGCGCTATATAGGCCTATAGGCCTATCTTTCACACCTCTGTCACTAATTTTAGAATTTCATTTATTGGAATACAATAATCATTTAAAATATAGTTGATAGTTAAACCTGTATAAAATAATACATGTACAATGGAAGAAGACAATTGTTAATTAAAATAATAAATATCAGGACCTTAATTTCAATGGCCGTCAGTTATGGATAATTAAACTGTCAGATACAGTCTATGTAAATGTCACTGTCTTATAAGCTATTAACGTTTTTCATTTAACTCTCTGGATTGAAAACAAAAAATATCAGAATAAACGAAGATCGTTACGCAAATTATTGTACATTGATGGTTATATATTTATTAAATTAAAAAAGTAACGGAATAATAACATTCATAATGTTTACTTAATTTATTGAAACTACGTTTACTTCTATGGAAGACAAACTTTAATAAGTTATAAAGATTATATAGATTTAAATTATATAGATAGTTTATTCAATTCTTTCTTAAATTTTATTAGTTACCTATTAATTATGAGTAAACATTAAAATGTAATTAGTTGAGTGATACAGAAAATAATCAAAAAAATCCAAAGGCAATAAAAAGAAAACCATGGGAAACATAACCTTTACTAATTTTGTTTCTCCTGTTTTATGTAGGATATTTAGTCTCTAAGGAAATTATTCTTAGATTTACGGATCGCGTAACTTTACCAGA